>JAVQJF010020422.1:0-46202 GCA_036023855.1 Gadopsis marmoratus
CACACACACACACACACACACACACACACACACACACACACACACACACACACACACACACACACACACACACACACACACACACACACACACACACACACACAGATATTAAATCACATCAAAGCCACAAGCCAGCAGTTAAACAAGCAGCTTCGGGACTAGGAGCAAACGTATTTGTTCCACTCGCCACATCCTGCCCTAAAGGTGCACACTCACAAAACATACAATAATTATGAGTCTACATATCTAATATGCCTGTCATAAGACAATCTGGGGATTTGAAGAGTAAATTGCATATTGTATTCAACTTCAAGTCCATGTAAGACACTCCCTGCTCACGTCATTTCATATTTTGGCTGATTTCTGGGTCCCCAAAGATTCACGGGGGTTTGTAACTAATGGATTTTACAGTTCCTTGTCATATTAGCACTCGGTTCTAGGCTTTCAGTCTCTTAAATCTCAGCCTCTAGAGAACATCATACTATACTGTCTACAAACATAACAAATATGTACAAAGCCAGTGAGAACACAGTTTTTCTCAAGAAAATTAGCCAATGTCTGTTGATTTATTTACTTAACTATGCGCATACAAAAAAAGAAAGTGTATGAGCCAGTGGCTTTGGCTCTTGTGTATAATCACATCAAAACAATGCACTTTGCTTACACGCAGCTTTACAGAACAGAGTTTAACTTTAGGAATGGCTCCGGCGTCTGGAGCAACAGCATGGCAGAAATTCACCGAAGACGCCAAGAGAGTTCAGTCAGCTAGCGACAAAAAAAGCGGCAACGATAAAGTGGTATGAATTTGAGGACACCAAGCTCTGTTTGTCAGTTCTTTAGAAGCGTAATGGCACTCGCACACTAAAAGAACACAATTTGCTGTGGCCACGCCAAAAGTGTTCAGCAAAAGTAAAGCTCAATTCCATGGGTTTCATTCTTGTGATTTGTTTGGCAACAACTTTGTCTTCATCTCTGCATTGCTGTGATACGATACACTGACCTCTTGGGTAAAGCAATGACACTGGTAAATCTGATTGGAGAGGAGTACCTCTTCCTTCACTTGACTTGGCACACGATGGGGGGAACCTCTAACCACGGACTAATCCACCTCACCAAACTATTTTCACTTCTGTGCTTTCCCCTCCTCTCTGAAACAAACACACACGCCAACACCCTGTTCCTCATGCTTTTCTTATACACGCACACATGCAGAGAACAGTTGGCACGAGCCAGTGGGGAGAAGCATTATTAAAAGCCTAGCAGGTAAGTAGGCAAGACACTACACAGCCATGTGTTATTCTAGATAAGACATGAAGTGGGCAGGGCAGTGCAGTCCGCTTTGAGCCGACTCCTCAGTGACCCAGGTTTGTACCCCTGAAGATGTGCTATCTGCAAAGGAAGAGATGGTCAAGAGTTCACACAAGCTCAGTGCCACTGAACTTCCACCGAGGCGAGGCGAGGGGAGTGGGCATGAGGTGAACAGTGCTTCTATCTCCTCTTTGCCTTTCCCTCACTTTAATTTTTAATCTTTTTTTTTTTTTATCCAGGAAAGGTTAACTGAGCACACAAACACCCGCTTTTTATTAACGCCCTGTTCCAAATTCACACAGCTCCACATGACTCATCAGGGAGCCCTTCAGCATACTTTAACTGCAGCTTCTACTCTCTGCAGGTGCACAGGTGCACAGGTCCTGAGGATATGGGTTAAGTGACTTGCTCAAGGCTCTGCTGTTTTTGATGGAGAGGGCTGCAACTCTCTGTTTGTAATACACGGTTCCTGCTGGTCATGTCATATTCAAAGAAAAGAAACCATTTGTCATGTTCTCACTCTTTACTTTCCAAAGTGGTTCCAAAGGATTTCAATCATCGAATTCATGTTCACATGCATACGGGATAACTTGATTTGTGGGAATTTTGACTTTTCCCTGCATACCCAAACTCAGATAAACTCATGAATACCCTTTTCAGAGACATACTCTGAATGCAGTTTGAAGCATGTCCAATGGTGAGGTTAGCTTTCCTAAATTCATTGATCTCTGTGAGATCAAATAGCAACTCTGCTGAAGTGCAGGAAAATACACTGTAAAGCTTTCCCAAAGACTAGCAACTGGTGTAAGGACACTAAAACCATTTACACATTAATAAAGAAAATAAAAAAAATATTGAAAATTTAAAATCAGCTTTCAATTAATTTCTGGTTTATGGTGTGCTTTTGAAAATGGTTCTTAACCAAAAACCTATAAGGTGCAGTGACCTCAGAGCTGCAGAATGTGTACATCTCTACTTAAGAGTAGCTGCTATTTGATTTATGAGTTGTGACACCTATGAGTTGAGCTCACATAAATTCACAGTTTAACACACCTTCAAACTGCATGCCAAGACATAAAAAGAGCATCTGAAAGACGAAAGACTGGTTAAAAATATCTTCAAAACTGAAATATTCCTTTAATCACTTGGGAGAGCACCACCCTGTGGAGTTGTTTGTACATTTCTCTGATTTGCTCCCTGAAACTCGTTGCTCTCTTCTTTTTTTCCTGTCAAATCTGCTAAATCCTCACATCCTGTGCTCTCTATTGCATGTCTGTCCTTCACTATTCCGCTTCCAAAACGCCTGTGGTCCTGGCTCAGGATTCGACGCACAAAAGGCACAAATGTACCAATTTGCATGCACACATGGAAGCACATACGCACACGTACATACACCCCTTCCCCCACCCCCTTTGCCAATTAAACCTTTCTGCAACGTTATATCACCGTTATGCTCATTTAATACTTGGAAATAAAGTAATTATAAAAAAACATCTGAATACTGTATATCCACTGAGGATTTGGCTTACTTCTTTTTGTCCAGCCGACACTTTCCTCTCTTTACCCTTCGCCAAGGTATACGAGTGTTTGTGTGTGTGTGAGGGAGAGAGAGAGAGAGAACAAAACCGTTTTTCGTCTCCACCCAAAAGCTCCATCCCCATTTTCCAGCTTCCTTCTTTTATTTCTCCATTGTGTTCATCCCAGAAGTCGGCACTTATCTGTGCTTGGCTGAATGAACAGCTCAATTCAAAGGCATTACTATGCAGAGCGGAGGGCAGGAGGTAGGATAGGGTAGAGAGGAGGAGGAGGAGGTGGAGGATGAAGATGAGGAAAAAGTCGTGGATGCTGAACACCTTGCAGAAGTCTGCCTAGTCAACCATTTAATTCCCTCTCCTCCAAAGTCAAATCATTAACCAGCAACCAACTGAATAATTGGGAATTTGAGTGTGTGCGTGTCACTTCATATAGTGTGCATCTGTGACCGTTTATGTCACTGTACTGTATGTGTGTGTGAGTGTTTGGCAACTTAAGAGCTAAGACACTTTGCTTTAGACGTTCTGTTTAATCACTAACTGAGGTAATTTATGGCAACAAAGGCCACAGAGTGCCTGAGGCAACTTTCAGAAACTCTTAAAAAAAAACTGCCGCTTCCTTATAACATTGAAACCGAACAATATTTACTCCTATTTTTGTTTTGTGCTCCTGTGAGGACGTGCAAAAAGTTTAAGAATATTAAAAACTGAACTAAGTCTAAAAAAACAAAACAACGTAAGTAAAGAAAACCTTGGATGAGGATACAAACACTGCAGCGCTGTTGCATGATTTTAGCAATCCACGAGATCAGTGAAGGAAAAGCAATGAGAGGGAACTTGGAAAACAAAAAAATAATGAGGGAAGCTGAGAGCCAGCCAGACTCCTTGTTGAGTATTTGGATCACCAGGGCTGCTGTCATTCAAGACAGAACAAGCCAATCACTTTACTACAGCTGGTCAACAAATACCCCTGTGGTCCGCTATGTCTCACACACGCAAGCACACATCGCTCGCCATGTAAACAAGATACACATCCGCGTCGGCTTGCTTGTGCCCATACACGCACCCTGGCATTCGTGTGCATACACGCCCATTATCTCTCTCTCCTTCCTGCACCTCAGTCACTTACTTATTCTCCCCGGCTGCACGCTTCTCATTTCCTGAATGTGCATCTGTCATTTCAGCCTGTGTGTGTGTCAGTGACTATCTACCTGTGTGTGCGTAAGTGTGTGTTTGTGTAAAAGTGTGTGTCTCTGTTCTGACAGCCAGAGACCGGCCTTTCCAGAAAGCAGATCTCCAGATACCGAGAAACAACAAGTGAAAGCTATTTTCTGGTGTTTGCTTGTTCCTGCTGGACCCTTTTTTTTTTTTTGGACCAGCCCGGATTCAGGGCCATTGTATGTGTATGTGTGGCTTTGTATGTGTGTTCCTTTCTAACAGAGGCAGGGGAAATCAGTCTGGCCTGGTCTGGTCTTTTGTTTTTATTGACAAGTGTACAGGAAAAAACAGAAGGGCCATAGAGAAATTTGTGTTTCTGTGACGCAGTGTGAGTGTTTGTCTTTGCCTGACTATGTGCCTCTACTGTGCCAAGAAAACAGTAACGCTACATTTGAGTAATAGATTTTTGAAAATGTTTAAAAGATACAGGGGATTATTCTGAGTGTTACAATGCAATGTGGGTTAGAAAAACATCAAGTACGTGCTGGACGTGGCTGTGTTGAAATTACATGATGTTTTCAGAGAGAACCCCATTGTAACGTTTAAATGTAATACCAACCTCAGAGACTGCTGTGATCAATTACAGTCTCCCACTACAAAACCGCACTACAGCACTAAAGTTTATGAATCCTTAATATTTGACACCTTGTGCCCCTCATGGGCGGGTTTATGTTATTCAGGTCCGTCGCCTGAAACTATATATGCAGCAAAACGGGAGTAGGACTTATTGAACACAAAATGTTGCCTCAATGGGAGAGATAGCTCCTCTCCTCTGGCTAACCACTTCTTGACACTTGCTCACATAATTAAAATTCTGGGCTACACCGTCAAGCAATCCTCCCACTAGGAGTGGAGACCACAACCAAGTTCTGCTGCAGGCAGAAGCTATCTGGATTTTTGATATGGTGCTATAGCTTCAGACAGGCTGAATAAGGAGCTTGACCTTTTTGTAATTTTTTGTGATTCACTATAATTGAATAATAGTTGTTTGTATAGTTTTGATTGTCTACTCTCCTTACTGATGACTTATTTTTTTAATTAAAGTATCCACCTAAACTATGAATTTTCTTCTAATTACTAATGTAAGTTTGGTTCATGTTAATATCATTGATATTATGGGGTCAATCACAGTAGAAAGGTCCCATCATGCCTCTTTTCCTCATTTCTAGGGCTTGCCTCCTCCTCCTCCTTTGTTACTCTTCATTGCTGTTTGATGAAGTCCACTCAACTATACCTCATATGTGCATGTTTCATTACAACTATTATACAGCCATCTTTTGCCATGTGCGCTTTTGTTGATTTCTGCACCTCAAATGCTTTAATACATCATTTTATTTGTGCAAGCCAGGTGCTTCCAATGTTCTTTATGTTATTTTACAGGATCAGACACATTATCATATCCCTTTGTATCCGTTATAGCCATGTGCCAGATCGTTGCGCCTCTGTTCAGTCTCTCATTCACGGCTCTCACCTGCTAAAATGAGTTCCCAAAGAGCTGGTGACAAAAGGAACTGGCATCTCTTTCTTTGCTTCACACACATTATGCGTTGAAGAACGAGGAACACATCCAGAACAGTTCATGGTAATACAGTACATTTCCATACACGTCCGTTTTAGCTAATGAATTTCTGTAGAGTAATCAAAAGAAATAAAGTGCTCTGTAAAAATTGTCAGTATTTTTCACTCTAACTTTACTAAATTATCATTGGTGTTCGTAATATTCCCCTGCACTGTATTGAATTTTACAGAGTCAGACAGGGAGAGATGGACACACACACACACACACACTGAGGGGAAGAATAGAGCTTTAAGAACCCATTACTCAGGCGGTGAACATTTAGCACCTTCTCTCCCCTCTGCTCACCAGGGACCAACACTGATGGAGTGAAGACTCCCTGGCTCTGCTGTTAAACCTCACACACTGCATGGAGTTAAGTCGTCGTGTTTGTGTGAGTGCATGCGTCGGCGCCTGCTAATGTGTGTGTGTGTATGTGCATTTTGACATGATGTTTGACGGGGGGGGGGGATCCAGCATTTTCACACTCGTTCGTGTTGGACTCATCCTCATGCATCACACTGCCTACTCGCCCAGAGCATTGACATTAGTTGTAAGACCCGCGAGAACCATTCGGAAGGAGGCAGGTTCTACTCAGCAAACTGCGTCAGACAGAGGTCACTCATCACCAACAGGCTTGTGGAACAAATATGAAATGATAGGGAGATGATAACGCTGTCATAAAATGCTGCATTTTAGTGCAGTCCACACAATGGGAAAGTGTAATTTGACTAGACCTTTCAGCGCCATGTCTTACCCACTGTCACAGAAGTACATTGTTCCATGTTCGTGACAGTACCATTAAAATTTCATAGCAGCCACTCAACTCGTACCACATGAGACTTCCATGACCCACCAGGAAGTGTTCTCTCTATCCGCTTCAATTCATCATCCTCGTTATTCACACTCAGCAATTCTTAATTTCCATACAACTCTTATCTGGAATGGAGTGAAGTGACATTAAAGAGGCTGACGTTCAAGTCCTGTGAAGTCACTGCAGCGCATCAAGATACAGAGACGAAAGTTAGAAGAGACTTTATATCAGTGTAAATGAAAGAAAAAAGGCATGACAATCATATCCATGACTGCGAGCAATCGTTCCTCTGTGGAATGATTAGGTAGATTCAAATGTTCTGGACTTTAATGTGGGATGTAATAATTCATTTGCAATGGAAAATGGTCAGCAGTAGTTGATGTGAGTGAACGTCTCCATATAAGAACATGTTTTCATGACTGTGGGTGCCCGGTTTCCTCTTTTAGTAATTCATGTGCTGGGTCAATACGAGACAGGATGAAATCAGGAGGATAATATCTATTAATACACACATCAAACCGACTGCTAAACCTCTTATAGATCTCACATTAATATCAAATGAGCTCACCTCATTGCCTGTGACGTAAAGGAATCTCCTTTGATCCCCCCCCACCCCAATCTGTCTCCGCAGCCAGCACCAGCTGCCGTTTGGGTGGTAGCTACGGATCGTCTCAGTCTGTGACTTGAAACCACTTGCTTGAGTTCAACAATGCATGGTTGAATGTGTTAACGTTTACATAAGTGATGGGTGCTTCTCTCCTGAACATTTAATAAATCAGTGAGAAAATAGGCATTCAAACATACTTTGACAGAACAACAATGTTTGTTCCTCTTGTGTTACTGGCAAAAGCAATTACTTCTCATTTGAAGAAAATATGCACAAGAAAAAGTGCATCTCTTATTATGACTGCAAGGACAGTGTCATTGATGTGAAGCATCAGTTAGTTAGAAGCATTAATGCTGTGCATGTGGTCATCTTCTAATATAGCAGGGAGGTTTGAACGGAATTCTGGGCAGGTTGGAATGATTTCTAGATGAGTTAATGATTGGCTATCATTATTCAAACATCTGAGGCTTTTCTTAACAGCAGTTGCTGGCTTTATTGTGCAGCTATATATAAGGTATACAGTGGCTAGGTCTCCCCGCTACATATAATTAGAGCATTAGTCAAATATTTCTGTTTATATAATATCTCCCCTTCTTCTACCCGGGTTTTAGCACAACGAAGCCAACACTTCTGTCTCCCACTCACACACAAACACACTTTTATAATTCTGAAGCTTGATATTGTTACGACTCCTCCCCTTTCAGTTGCAGGGATCAGTATTTCCTTGCAGGAGGTCGCCATCAGCAGCTCATTAAGGTGTTTAGGTGGCACCTGGTTGGACCTGGAGGAAGCCTGTATTTATCAGACTGGATTCATTGTTCGGGAGGTTGGCTCCCTCTTAGGACTTCTGCTGTGTTATCTTTTTTCTGCTTGCAACACTCATGCAAACATTACATAGCTCCACCATACATTTCACTCACGACTGATGTTTTCCTTTTTCACACCTCATCGCTGATTTTGTACACAGTGTGGGTTTGGGGGTTTATTTCAAATAAAATCTTTAATTGGCACATGTTCCTGACTCTGCTTCTCCTTTGTCGCATTCTGTGAGTAAGTTTCTGACAATATGGAAGGGAAAATGCACCATGCGTCCATAAGTGAAGCTTAAAAATATCACTGTATTATGACACTTTCAAGACTGAAAACAAATACATATAAAGAATAGTAAATACAAAGTGAAACTCAGCAGTTGCTGAGATCTGACCCCACCAATCACTCAATTAAAAGCTGACATTTAGCAAACTGCACATTTCTGGACTAAATTAGCCTATAAATATATGAGTCAGTTACATTAGGTTTTTACATCCCAGTGGTCTCCCCAGAATATCTGGGTATGATGGAGCTATGTACCTATTTAAAAATAAAAGTGCATTACTAATAAAGTGTGTGTGATTTTTGCTAAAATTGTACAAAAACCAGCTCTTCCAGCAGCCCAGTGGTCCAGTTTCCTGCATCTTTATATGCACATCTCCTTTAAGAGCACTTTAATACATATATGCAAAACACTTTGAGCACTCTTTAATCTTTGTCTTTATGCTAACAATGTTATTCCTTTTTCTTCATTTGCGGTCCCTTGTACTAATGTACACTTACTTTCCAGTCTTTAGTCCTAATGTGTAAGCCCCTCTAGATAAAAGCATCGGCCAAATGCCTAAATGTAAATGCATGAGGCACTTCATGTCTGTATTTATTCAGATGCAAAAACGTGGACGATGATTTAAATCTTACAGCTGGGAAAACTGCTCAAGTTCAACAAGTCAGCACTGTAATTTCATTCAATTTTTTGTTCTATTCTTTCTCAGAACTGACTGTTTAATTTCACATATTACTAAATTAAGTGGCAGCCTTTTAAAACTGAAAACTAGAGCTGGGAAGTAAATACATTTACTCCTGCACAAGTGCAGTTTAAATAGAAGTGTTAATCTCACAACATGTGAAGTTCCAAAATAGGGATACCACTGTATGATGTGTTAGATTAGTAGGCCTGTCAGTGTCATGGGTAACTGTAGTGCACTTCCCTTACGCCTTATGCAGTGGTCTCTTCAAGTCTGGGCCAAAATGGTTGACAGGCCAGCTGACAAGATAACAAGGTCAATAATGTGTTTCCAAGCACAGAGGCTCAAAAAAGTATTTGGCTCTTATGCCAGTGATCTACTTTCTGTATGATGTCGGTTTACAGTAAAATATTAATTTCATGTTTTGTCTACTTTGTCTTACTCTGTTCTGAAGTAACTGTTGTCAAGTGCAAAGATATTTTGTTGAGTATTAGCAAACTGTACTATTGAATTACTGTAATCATTTTGGTAAATATAAGATCATATCTTCTATCTTACAGCACTTTTTAAGTAATGCACTATTTCTCCTTCCCGGTGCACACGTAAGTGGAACATGAAAAACACTTATAGGCCATATAGGGTTATTTTTCATTGGTCCAGCATGAACCCATTATTAACATGTCCCCTTTTGATCCTATATCAGCTTAAGATTTGCGGCCCAGGCTGTGCCATGTTTATTGGATACCTACATTACTGTCAACTGACCTAGTGTACTTGCTGCTTCAAGCATCTCATCCACATGATAAACAGTGTCAGATAGGGCCCGCTGGCATTATCTGAATAAAAGATAAGGTAAACAAGTGTGTGGAAGGAAAATGTGACTTAAAGTGTTTGTTAAGTTAATTGAGTTTTAATGTGCAGTCAGACAGGGAGTGTTTTTTTCTTTTCTTATGTGCTTTCGCCAAATTCACTACACACACTTTCTTAATGCTCCCACTGAGACACACATTCAATCACGACGCTGTAACTGTGGAATCAAACTCTGACACTTAAGATGATCACTTGAAAGGTTTCCAAGACATACGGTTTGATGACAAATTGTTACCTGTCATTGAGTACTCCAAGTTCATTCTACATAAGCACAGTTTTGTCTTTGCACCAAAATCACACTGTATGTATCATTAAGGTCTAACAAACATATTACAATATAGATTTTATTAAAACATTTATAAAAACAGTCTTTTTGAGCGATTAAAACCGTGATTCTTAGCAATTTCCTGCCGTCCTCTTCTTGTCACGACCACTCCTGTGTCTCTAGTTTTCCCCTTATGTTTCCTTGTGTTCCCCCTCCCTTATGTCACCTGTGGTCCCTTGTCTGTTTCTGTGTCTGTGTGTGATGTGGAGCTGCCTCCCTGACGCATCTGATGGCAAGTCTGATTATGCACTCCTGCCTTCTATCAAGTATATCTACCCCGGTTCGTCATCTGCTCTTCGCCAGATCATTCCAGCTACAGTGCCTCAGGCCATGTCATTGAGTATAGGTATCTTAGAGTGTGTTTTCTCGTGCTTCCAACCATTGGTAATTTCTGCTCTCTCTTCCCCCCCAGTGCCTCAGGATGAAGACCCACCTGCCCCGCCTGGTTGCCTGTGTTCCAGTCCACTTCTCATCATCGACCAACGGCCGCCCACGCCAATCCTCCTCCCCCGCCTACCCAGTTCCAGCGGTTCTAGACGTTTTCCTGCCGCCACCCTCTTCGTTCATTATACCACCATTCCCTGTAAACCCTGCAGTAAACCCACCACTACCGAGTTTGTGTCTATACTTTGGCCCACTAGACGATTCATAACACTTCTTCTCTTTTGGCACATTCCTACTTTTTATACCACTTGGTGTTACTGTTACCAACCTGTGTGGCAGACAGGACTGTGTATCATGTCACCGCTGTACCTTCTGGTTAAAACGCATGATAGAAACAATTTGAACCTGCTCATCAACACATTGCTCTATAGCGCGCTAGCGGTCAAAAAGTGTTCCTCTGTCAGTATGATTATTGTGAAAATGATTAATTCAAGTTTGCAAGTGCTGACAGCCTCTGAGGCATTGTCCTCTGTTATAGCAGTTGGTATTTAATTATCGCAGTAATCCATCAATGTCCTTGTGACTCGTCAGTAGTACATTAGTGAGGCATTAAAAAACAATATTTTCAAAACAAAACCAATACTGCAGTTGCTAGGTGTTTACCAATTATCCCCCCCAGAGATTCACAGTCGCAACAGTTAAGCTAGCATTGACACTGTTACTATGGCTGAAAATTGCCTTCTCAGTTTGACAGTGAAAGAGTTAAGTCATCAGCGTGGAGTAACGGCAGGCAGTGATTGGTGGCAAAATGTTCCTGAATAGAACCTTCATGAATAAGACTGCAGGACAGGTGGTTTTCTCTCTGGGGATTGCTGTGTGAATCTCATCCAGTGGTGAATGGGATTGAGCTGAATGTGATTAAATGGGCTGAATCAGGGCCTGATGGTAGCAGTGTGTATGCGTGTGTGTGTGTGTGTGTGTGTGTGTGTGTGTGTGTGTGTGAAACATTAAGTTGGCTTAAGCGCTCTGCTATCCCCACCCGTCCCTTTGATCAATAGCACTAATAGCTCCAATATTATCACCACTTACACGCAAACGGACACACACAGACAAAAAAGTGTAAACTTGTGCAGAGGCGCATCATAGTAGGAGTATGTGTGTGTGTGTGTGTGTTCTCATGTAGATTGCTGCAATCCCAAAGCTGCTTCTAAATAAGACAAGTGACAGCGAGAAACAAATGGCTCCAGGTTTTGCTTGTTGCTGCACTGGGGGGTTACTGATGGTATATGCCCAGCTTAAAATGATTGGCTCTGTATTTGTTTACATAAGCAATATTTTGAATTACACTGGCGATAAATTAAAAAGCAATATATATGTCATACATCTAGGCATAACAGGAAAAAAAAGTTGGCTATAGTTACAAAAACATCCAGGAGATGAATGTGTTTTGGAGAATTTGCAGAAATATTAGAGGCAATGAATCAGGGTTAATGGCAGAAGGAAAGCACTTATGAATAAATAATAATCTGCAAACAATTATGATGCAGCACACAAAAACAATACCTTAATTTACTTTCAACTGTAAAAGATCCATATTTGTTACTGCAACCAGTCCGAAAGGCACTAAAAGAGAGAATATGATGAAGCTATTTGGGGCTGAATGCAGACCATAATACCCATGGACAAAAATGCAGACATGCAAAACACTGTATACATTTGTGTGTGTATTGTTGTGGATTTAGTATATAAACACACGCTAATTAGAGCTTTTAATTATATGGCTGCTAAACAAGATTAGCCAACCACTCCACAAATCGGATTTCTGATAGTCAAAGTGTGACGCTGCACATGAATCTTTATGTAGGTTTGATACCTTTTAAGGAAAGAACATCCCCATTGCCACTTGGTAGGAGAAGTTGATCAGCAGAGATAGAAAAGGCTGAATTGCACAGAAGCGCTTCAGGAATAAAAATTTGAGGGACATTAAAAGAAACTCTGCCCTAAGTTATGCCTGTCAGGAAACACTTTCGCGTACCATCCCCAACAAGATGCACCAATTAAATACTTAGGCTACAGCGGAGGATGTTAATGTCATTATTAGACCATATGGTTTAGTTTGTACCAAGCCCATTTAATAACACTGGTAAGAACATCCATTTAATAACACAAATTTACTTGGCAGTGTGCACCAGAAAAAAAAAAGGCTAGCTAAAACTAATAATGTTAACTGAAAACTTTATTTGATAGTTTTGATGGGGTTGTGATCAGAGTATAAACTAGAAATGTTGATGAGCATTCTACAAGCTTGAGAAAGGGGGTCAGAAAGGAGGGGTAGAACCAGGCTGTGATGGTGGAAAGTGGCTGCCAGTGTAAGAACTGTTCTGCTTTTAACTTGTTAAAGCAAACTAACAAATACAGTAGCATGGACTATAGCAATATTTCATTGATATAGTAACTCAAAATTAAACTGCACTGAAACACTATTTCATCAGGAAAGCGGACAAATAAAAATATTCAAAATGATTTGTGTGTGACAATGGATAGTCTGAATCTAATGTAATTTCATCCAACTAACCAGTAAAACGTTTCCTCGGGAAGCTTTAAAAAGCTGCAAACATTTCTTCCTGCGCTGATCAACACAAAACTGAACGATGAAACCATAGCAGCCAATAAAAGAACAGCCTAGAATCTCTAATAATGGAGTAAATTAGCCAGATTAGTAAAAAGCCAGATTGTTTATCTCATGCACACACATGGATGTGCATGCACGCGCACCCTGGGTAACGTGATTGAGTCCTGCCAATTGTTTTACACTATGACACTTATCTACAGGTGGTGGCAACATGCCAAGATATGCTGCAATGATCCAGCAACGGCAGGAGCAGAGGACTGCTAGCGAGTGAACATTGATGTAAACAATGCAGTATTTGAAATACTTGTCATCTTTGCAAGTGTTTTATGAGAGAGAAAATCCTGTTTGACTCCACCAGTGGAGCAAAACATGCAAACAGCCCCTACCCTTTACTTCCAGGTTTAAAATGTCTGCTGATTGGCTTGGTGTATCAATGTTATTCATTACAGGACTATTTTTCTGCTCTCCTCTAGCTGAAAGCCCATCTGTTATCACCTGTAGCCCTTCACAATACAGCAACAGTGAACAGTGTGGGCCATTAACTCATTAGCTAATGATCACGGATCATCAGATGCCTCACTTGTGCTTGCTAACAGTGCCGTGACAGAGGTCTGTTACTTAGGACTAAGACATAGACAGTATAGCCAGAAGAGATCACATCCATACAATGTCAAGGAATAAGGTGCTAATGGCTCATTTCTGCATGTTATTCTTACACTTTATTTTCCATGTAGAACCCATCAGTGTTTGAATAAGGGTTGTGTGTGAGATTATACATTTGGTAAAACTGAGCTAATTAATTGATGAATATTTATGTGCACCATGCTGTGGCACTCAGAGTTATCCTCCCACACAAGGTTTTCTGCTCTGGGTTATATGAGGGTGAAAAGGAGGCCTTCACATTATTGTGTAATGTGTTTGTAATAATAATGACAAGAAAACATTATACTGATTTTGTAATAACATCAACGTCATTTACACCTTGAGTCATGCATTTCTATACAAAACAAATTAACAGCGCATGCACATAGCTTTGTATATGGTTATCTACAATTGTTACCCAACAAGAATATAAAAGCAAGCCAACTCTATAGCTCTCTCATTTCTTGTTCACTCACCCAAATGTTGCCATCTTGGTGATATGGTTTCCAGTTCCTTCCTGTGTCGCTGTAGAAGAGACGGTACTGCGTTGTCCAATCAGAGCTGCTGTAGCGACCCTGTGTTGCTATGGCGCTCACCTGCTTCCTGGAACCCAGGTCCACCTGTAGCCACTGGTAATGGTCACTATCCAGAGGTGACCATCCACCTGCACCTGCAGGGTTAGTGACATTTTATAATGAGTGAGAAGTCAAAGGTTGTTTTTAAATATCACATATCCCTTTCCCACTATCTAGTCTGTGAAAAATTAATCGACCCAGGTATGAATAAATAAATAGTTAGGCTACAAATATTCAGTAATGTGTTTTTTTCTTCAGTATATCTTATTAGCAAAGACGGCCAGAGTTGCCACTGTTAACGGCAGTTCAGCTTTTGCCTCCAAGACAGGCAGAGAAGCAGCATGGTGCCACTGAATATGACACTTTACAAAGAGAATGTGGATTTACATGATCCATCTTTAATAGCCAGTGTACAGTGGACAGCAGCCCAGATATTTGCTCCAAAATTGGAAGGAATAGCATGGGATAATTAATGTTTTATTAAGAGCTTTGCATACAGGGCTACAGCCTGCTGACCATAAAGATGTTTCACAAGAATGACGAGTATGCTCTTCTTCAGTATCATATAATTATTCACCCTCCAACACAACAGGCAGCTCTACTTCCAGATGACGGCATTAGTATGTATGACAGTTCAGGATGGATTCCTCTTTAATATAAAACATTTAGTGCTGAGGAGGCCCACTGACATCCACATAACTACACATATGTTCAATTTCAGCTCAGAGATACATCTGGCCACAAATGAAACCACGATTAGAAAGTGAACATTACAATTTTGTTACCGATGCTATCTATTTACCATTAGTTTAAGTTCTTACACTAAGGAAAACAGGAATGAGACATTTCCTAGATAGGTAATATTTGAAAATGCAAATAGCGTCAAGAAGAAATTCCACCCACTTGAAACTGACAGTTACTGTACATATGGTTATCTCCACTTATCCAGCTAAGCTCTGGTTCAATATGTGCAGATTAAAATAATATTTCGCTCTGGTGGAACATACATTTTCATTTTCAGTGTACATATCTGCTGGAATAACACTCAGAAATAGACACTAAACACAGGGGGGATTACTTTAAATGTTGAGAGTGAAATTGTTTGACCTCTCTACCTTTGTGCATATTATTCAGAAGGATGTCAAATATATACAAAAACACACCTCCCAAGTTGAAGGTTTATGATCTCCTTTACAGGGTAGGCGTACTAAAGTTGCAAAACATTCTACCAAGGTGAAATATTGCTTTGAAGAAAATGAAATCTCTGAAAGCATCAAAGGAGAGCGTTTCTATGCCATTTCCCCATGGCTACAGTGTCGACTGCTGCAATAGATGGCTGTGTTTGTAATCCATTCAGTGGCAGTTGGCGTCCTTGTGCTAGTCTGAAACCTCATGGCTTTGCCGTCATTTCCTGACAAACACTTACGAGTCCTCCAAAAGTCGCCCCCTTCACACCTCCAAGTGTCTACCTGAGGCAGAGCCAAACTCCCCTGGACCTCGCAGGTTACATGAGCCTCAGGTTAAATGGTGCAGAAACAAAAGAGAAAGGCAACTGCTAGACAGAAGGGAAAGGAAAATGCTGGACGGGATCCCCCTGACCTGATTTCATCTGCCATTAAAACATAAAAAAAAAAAACAGAGGCACGATGGCAACATTGTATGTACACTGAATGCTACTGCGAGAGCAGTCAAACAGTGCGAGTCATACAAGAACAATGCACACAGACTGCATTACAGTGCATAAAACAGATGTAGAGAGTGTAAGTGCACACTTCAGCATTCACACACACACACACACACCAAGCACTGAAGATGTATCAGTGCAGCAAACAGCTGAGCCTGTGACAGAATGCAACTGTGAAATGATTATCGAGAAGAGTGGGTGGTGGATGGACTGCGAACTGGCCATGTCACGGCCGTCTCCTTTGATTCTTCATGATGGATTTTTTCCAAAGGAGAAAAATACAGATAAAAAAATGACAGGCTGAAAGCACAAGTAAAGGAGAATGACTGATTTAAAAATGACAGGGAGCGAGAGAAAACAGGAGCACGGAGACAACGTGAGAGAAAGTGAGATAGTAAGACCAAGAAAGTACGAGAGAGTGGGAGAAGAGCGGCAAGTGTAGTGGAGGAGGCATGAGAAATTATAGCCATATGATAAAATAGAGGGTGAGGCAGTTTGCGATGTGTATCCCCCCGCCCCCCGACAAAAATCCTATATCTTATCCAATTACAGAGCCATTACACTCCAGCCCCGGCCTTGACAGATAACCAGGCTCGTATCAGTGGGAACGTCAATACCTCAAAAACCCGTGGCAGCAAAGCCATTCCCTTGGGGGATAAAACACTATCAAAAGGGAGAGAGGGGGTAGGGACAAAAGGGAGTGAGGGTGAGGAATTGTGTTCGGGGTGGGGGTGGGGTGATAGTGATAAGCAAACAGACAGTAGAAAATAAAGATTAAGAAAGCAAACTGAGTGGACAATGACCAAGGTAGTGTGACACTATCTACAAGATCGTTGGATGGGGCGTCGGAAAGAATGACAAGAAGATGTGTGTTGAGGGGGTGACAAGAGAAAGGAGGAGAAAAATGCAAAGGAGGGAGAGTAAGAAAGACGGATGACATGAGGAGGAGAGGGTGACGAGAGATGATTGTATGTGTCTGATACTGGGGAAGCCAGAGATGAGATAGCATGCGGACGGGCTAAAAAAAAAGGGCCGAAAGGGAGCAAAGTAGTTATGGTAAAGAAGTTGATAGATGAGGCTGAAAGTGAAGTAACAGAGCAAAGGTTGAGAAATACAGGAGGAAAAGATAAACTGAACCCATTCAACACTGGAACACTGGAACCCCATCAACAGAGAGTAAGGTTTGAATGAAATGGTACAAAAAGCAAAGATTGGAAATGTTATGGATAGAGCTCAAAAGAATACAGGAAGAGTTAGAATATGTGCAACATATGGGGGGCCCTTAATGCACATTCCTCAATAATAGTGGTACGCTGTAGAGGCTGCTAAAGGTTTTCAGTGTCAGGTCATCTGGACGTTGAGCCCTATTGTGTGGCCCTATTTCTGTACATATCCCCAAACGCTCTACTGACATCCTGAAATATGCATGCTTCTCTTCATCCAACCCTCTGCCTCACAGCCACACACATTCACTCGGCTAAAGTGCAAACGCAATTCTCTACAGTTGAGAAACACAAAGCGAGCAGTTGGCAAATGTTCGCGCATTGTTCAAGGCCACTGGAACGGCCGTTACCGGCTGGTGGGAATTGACTTTCAAATCTCCAGTAGTGTCTACCCTGCAGTGCTACTGACACAGTGACCACGCTCACACCACTGGCGCCCGGTAAGGAAGCATTCAAACTTAATTGCACATCAATAAAAAAATAAATAAACACAAGAGGCTGCATTGGTGTGTCATGACCACACATTTTGTATCCCCGTCCTTCACCTCAGCAACTTCTCACTTCCCCTCGGGGCTCCTGCATTTCTTGAGAACATTCCAGATGTTCAATTCATCACCCGTCTACCAGATGCCCTTGGACTTGCCCTTGGACACCTGAGTCCCACACCCAGCTGCACGCTGTCTCTCATTCCTGATCAGCCACACGGCATGATTTTTCTTCCCATTGAGATCTGATGTGTTTTCAATGTGTTCCTTTAATTTTTTTGAGCAGTGTACTTGCCCACCAACACGGTCTCTCTGCCAGATTGTGAATGTTGCCATTTGCCTTTGTCTTCCAGCCATTCCTACCTGTACCTGTGTCTATACTTGAACCTGGACCTGCCTGCCTGCATCTTGTTTCTGCCCCGTTGCTGCTAATCTGTCTGATTACATGTTACCCCTGTTTGAACCTGATGTCTGTAAGTGTGTTATTATTATTATTATTTCTAGCATTGTTCCTTTTACTAAACCGGTCTTCTTCCCCACTGCCTTGTAATCAAACTGCTACCATATGGATGTGTTGCTGATGGTGATACAGTCCAGTCAAGTTCAGTTTGAGTAAATCCCTAAGTTCGAAATCTTATCAGATGCGCAACAGTTTATAACAGCAGGCTAGAGGATTGGAAAGGGTTCATAGTAACAATAATTTGATCCTCCATTTCGACAATCCCAAACTAAACATTAGAATTATGGCAATCACGTGGCAATGCACTGCTGGATGATGTTGCACTGTGGTGGGCATGGGCTTTGCCAGAAGTGCTTCTGTCAGTTTGAACATGGCTTAAAGGGGTGAATGAGAGGACAGGCTGATTGTTAGGGAAAAGGGGTTGAAGAGGACGGATGGAGTAGAAGGCATGTCAGGGTTATGGGGTTACCAGAAGTAACAGATGGGGACGAGAGAGAGACAGATAGATTGAAAACTCCAGAGAGACACAAAGGTTCAAAAGATTGTGCAAAGTGATGGCGAGCATTTGGGAATGACGAACTATAAAAAGCAATGTGAGAAGAGAGCTGTGGGCTAAAGAGCTCGATGTTAGAGGTCAGGGGAGGAACGAGGGATGGGGGGGAAGCAAAAAAAAAAAGGGATCAGAGAAGTGACATGGGCAAATGCTGGTAAAAAAAGAACAGATGAGAGGTGAGAGGGGAGGAGGGGCAGCTTGACAGAGGTTAGGGTGTGAAGAGTGATATATTTAAAAAAAAGAACAGAGGTGCAGTGAAAGGTGAAAGCCGGAGGGAGAAAGGGGAGAAAGGGGAGAAAGAGGATGATGAGGATGAGAATAAAGTGGAGATGGAGGAGGCTGGCGGTGGGGGAATGGAAGATGAGAGAGCAAGACTGAGCGAACAGGAGCATCAGTGAAAGATAAAGGAGGGAAAAAATGGGAGGAGAAAGGGGGAAAGGAGGATTGCCGGGGGAATGTCACTGTTCTCTCACCTGTCACACACACAGATGTTCGGGGAGGAGAGGAGGAACAGGAGGGGAATAGGGGAGAGAACAGGGGACCCGGAAAAGGTCAAAGGAACCACCTTTGAGGAGGAGACAGAGAAAAGGAGAAAGGCAAGTAACACAGAGAGAAAGATCTGGAGATAGAGGATGGAGACAAAGGATGGAGAATAAGAACAATTGACGAGGAAGACACAGAGAATAAAGCACTGAAAGCAAAACCAGACAAGCACTACTGCCACCTTGAATATTTTCGATTGAAGCTGATAAAAGTGTTGAAAGTACTACTGATACCAAGTTGCGTTCTGGATAATAGGCATTTAGAGCATACATTTCTGTGTGAGTGTGTGTGTGTTTTTTTTTACGTTTGGGCAATAAGTGGAGTCTAAAAGAAAAAAGCTAAATTTACATACAGTGTCAATTATTTGTCAGAATCAGGTGGCGCTAAAACACGGGTCAAAAACATTTTTGACACCTGATTAATTGTTTCAGCCTTTAATGAACCCAACACACCAAATATTCACTCCTAATAGTGAGCATTTGGTGCTTTCTCCTGTTTTATATAATTCTAAATTGACAACTGGACTGTTGGCCGACAACGAAAGCAAGTTGAAGAGGCACCTTGGCTTCTGGGAGTTTTTTGTTTTGAAGATTTATTGGCTAAAAGAATTAATGAATCAATACAAAATAACAGATTAATTAATTATAGTGCCAAGTCAGACAGATCGAATGTCCTTTAATGAACATAAAAAAAGGCAGACAATCCAATCAGATTTTTACACACTGGGGAAATTCACTTGTATTGATGATATACCTTAGCAATTTATCAGCACAATCTGCAATGGCTTAAAATCTGTCTGTAGGGACCTCCTCTATCCTGTATGGCTACTCTACACTATATCCTTATAATGCATTTCAACTGGTATATGTTCTTGTCTCAACACTGACGCTGGCATGTCAGAAAGCAGATTATTCTGCTACCTGAAAGCTACCCTGGTGAAAATGTCCCTGTGTGGTGCCCTTCACAGAGCTGTACTGGGCAAATGGAATTCACACAGAGAGGCTCCTTCTGAGATAAAAGGAGACAACAGGGGCCCCAAAACAAGGCTGGAGCTTCTCCAAACTTGCAAAACAACGTTTGAATTATCTGTGATGACACAGATAACCCAGGATTGTAGCAGTGGTAGCACAGTGTGTTACGAAGGAATTAAACTGATATCAGTATTGATTACGACCACAAATATTCTCCCCACACACACAAGCACACAAGTGCACATAAATGCACATACACTCGCACACACAGATGCAAACAGCATTGTTGGTGTGTGTGTGTGTGTGTGTGCGTGTGCGTGTGCACCAACTGGATTGTGCTGACTAAGAAAAGCCAGGGGATCATAATGGACATAAATGAATGAAACTGTCAGTTAATGCACTCTGTGTGGATATTCTTCTTGTATCACATCTCAATTCACACTGTTCAAGAAACCCTTGGCTACATGTCATTAGGCCACACCACCAGCAAAGATATGAAAGCGCCCATTGGTTGCTTTGAACTTGTTCCCACTGTCTCAGCAAGTCTCACCACAGCCTTTCTCCTACTCTGCTCAGCTCTTATTATTTCTGTCAAGTTGACTCGCTCCTCTGATATTCTTTTAGAGATACAAATGATTAGATCAGAGCTCACCTAATTGGGTGTGAACGTGAAACTATGCATACAGTACAGTATGTATGCATAATCCACATACAGTTTAAATGTCAATGATGATTTTAACTTTACCAGCCTAGCAGGGGAATGGAAAAAATGTGGTTTAATTCAACTGCCTGACTGGGTAAATGGCTTTTACAGTGGTGATGGTAGAAAATTAGTCAGAGGAGAGGAAAAGTGTGAAAGAGTGGAGAAATTCAGAAAGAGCAAGTGAGGAAGAGCAAAAAGAAAAAACAGGAACAAAAGGGGGATCAATAAGCAAAACTGTGCAAGAGAGTACAGATAAGGAGATGAGGATTTCTAAAAGGAAAGGAGAAGGAAGTCAAGGCCTGAGTCCTGATAGTGAGTAATGGAGAGACAGTGGGATTTCAGACGAGTGACGAGCAGCCGGCGACAGGCATGACACACAAACAAAAGTGACACTGGCAAAGCAGAGCATCAAACAAGAGAACATCTCCCCTCTGTCTTACTGTCAGCGTGGGAGAGTGTGTGGGCGGGCGCGTAAACATAACAGAATTTGTTCCTGCACATGCGGATTTAAACATGGCTCCGTGTGCCGTAATGTTTATGTGCTCCAGCACCCGAGAGAACATGCGAGAGTGTGTTTATCAAAGTTGCCGCCTTTCATAACAAAACCACATTAACAGAAAGCACAACATCTTAATTAATTAAGATGCTAGGACGCCGGAAACAGAGAGCAGAGAGAAAACAGCTGGTTAGCCCTCTGCCAGTGCTTCATCTTTCTGACATGAAGCAAAGGGAGCGGATGGAGACAGAGTAATTTAATTAGGAGCGGACCGCCATTATCGATGGATGACTGCAACGGCTAGAGACATCAAACAACTTTGCCAGATGACAGAGAGTGAAAGGCAAGGCATGAAAAGGGAGGGAGTCTGGTTAATTGTGCAGCAAGTCAGTGCACAGTTGTACTGCAGCACTGTGACATCCTGCGTTTGAATAAGGAGGGATAGAGAGCAACTTTTGAAAACTTTGGGAAAACTTTGAAAAGTGCGTATCAAGGTAAGAATGTGAGAGCAGAAGAAACAGATAATGAGGTCTGTGAAGAAAGGAGGGGGACTGGCTGAGAAAGTGGAGTATGGGATTGAGAATGTTACCGTGGAAAAGAGAAGGAGGGAAAATGAGAGGGATGGAGGGAGGAAGGGGAGACATGGATGTGGTGGAGGGCAGAGAGGGACAAGACGGAGGAGAGGAGAGAGAAACACAGAGGAAGCAGGATAAGGAGAGAGAGGAGAAAAGAAAGGGAATCTCAAGAGGCCACGTGCTTGTGATTAGTGGCCTAATCTCGTGCTTGGCCACCTCTGCACTGTGCAGCAACGTGGGCACACGTGCATGCTCACATGCACACATGCCTACAGGGACATTCATGCACGCACACTCATTTCTCTCTCCCTTTCTTCACTAACAGGTTTTCATTGTTTTCCCAATTCACTTTTTGACAGGTTTTCTATGAATGAAGGCTAAGTCAGAATAAAACAAGTTCAGTTTCCATGGCGGCAGAGGTAATAAGATGCACCCACATGGAAATTTGATTGGTACTTCTTTGTGATTGTGCAAGAAATGTTCAGCAGAATCTCAGTATTTACACAATTCAAATTGTCAACCATACATGGCTCGCAGTCTATCACTAGCCCTCACTAATCTCCAGCTCCTTGTTCCTTTTGTCCATTTCAGTCTGTTCTCACCCTTCCAAGAGCCCTTATGTCACACTCTCCATGTCTTCCATTCCGACATCGCCTCCTCTCTCCACTTTTTCACATCCCCTCCTCTCTCTTTTGCCTTCACCCTCACCATGCCTCGTCTTATTTTAACCTGTATCCACAGGGCATCTGCCTTCAGCTGGCAGCACCGAGCAAAGCCTCGTGTGAGGTCGGTACAGATCACAGCTCATGTGGTTGCTATGTGCTATGCTACTGGAAACCTATTTCGAACTTATCAGTCAGCCCATGAGAGCTGTTGTATAATGTCCTCAGTGGCTCTTGAGGAACTATGCGAGGTCTAAGACAAAGAGAAAAACCTCACTTGAGGAATCTCGGGTTGGGCTTGGACACTACAGATTTTGAACAGAAAGCCTGTTTTCCAACTGGGGAAAGATGCTATTGAGTTGTATCATGGGAAGTGGAGGATTCAGGGTTTTTGGAGCTTGATGCATACTAGCAGCTAAAGGTAAAACGCCTTGGCCTCTGCAGCGTACCATTATTTATTGAGGTCTGTACCAAATTGCAGGAGTACCCCTTTAAAGCATGATGAAGTACAGAATTAGTTATGTACAAATTATATTTCAAAAACACTAATCAAACAAATATGCAATACATTTTCTGTGACCCATTTCCAAACCAAATGTGGTTGAGACACTCTGAATTAGAGATGTGATGGAGCTGATATGATTCTCTGCATCTCATTAGCTGTCTCTCTGTCTCTCTCTCTCTCTCTAAATAGACCAAAGGGTTCTGGCTGCAGGGGAGTAGGCTCACCTTCCCCTCTGTCTGGCACTCTTGAGATGTGCAGGGTCTCATACATGAACCAGCACTAAGCGGAGACAGCGAGGGGGTGGGGGAATGTATATTTGAGGGAGAGTGGAGGAAGGCGAGTGGTGATGAGAGGCAGGGAAGAGTTGCGAGCATGAGAGAGAAAGGGAGCGTGGTGGAGAGGAGTGAGTGAAAGGAAGTGGGGAGAAAGGAAGTAATGGAGGACAAGGGAGGGGAAAATGGGAGACTGAGGAGGATGGTGAGAATGAGATATTAACAGATGGAGAGAAGGAGGTGGAAAGGGGCACAGAGACAAACAAAGTGTCGGTCTATTCTGTCTTCAAAACCCAGAGGCAGAAACTGTCCCTGATGGATTTGTCCTAATAATGGCAATAAAAAAATCTCATAATATAGCTAATGCAGTAATGGACTACAGCAACTGACAATCCAACCGAGTTGGTCGTCAATAAGATGCAATGATGTGATTTTATAAATAGCATGTTGCACAGAGGAAACAGCTTGTAAGTGATTGTGTTTTCCAAACAAAGTCAAAAGGCATTTAGCATTATGATGACAAGTCAGTTGGTAAAAATAATACGTTCAGGCTTCAGGAGCCAGACACAGAGCATTTAGCGAGCGCCCTCGTCCAAACAAACACATAAATAAAGCAATGTCCACAAGCTTATTCCTGTTTAGGCAGCAGTCGCATGAACAGGCAGAGTGGGTACCAGGGGCCTGGTGACTCGCCGGCATGCAGCAGGCAGCTGCCTGCCGGAAAATCATTATGGCATCATTTTAGCTCTCTCTCTTTCGGGCGCACGCACAGAGACAGGAACGTGTGCTCAGAAATAGACATACATACAGTCGCACACACCCTGACACACACACACACACACACACACACACACACACACACACACCCTGACACACACACACACACACGCCTATAGCCTAAAACTCTAATAGCTGTCGCGAGCTTAATATGAGTGGTGTGTCCCATTGATTTTGTGCCTCCCCAGTTCCATAGTGCTGGGAGATTCGAGTAGATTGGCTTATCAGCACACACTCATGCCACTGACGCCACGTTTGGCTGCCAAATGTAGCTGCTTGGAGGGACCCCTCCTTACAGTCTGACTGCGTGGGCATGAGGTTGCGATCCTGTGTTTTTGTGAATGCCTACGTGTTGATGAGTGTGAGCAGCCCCATGCTGCTGCTGTTTTTGTTTTCATTACTTAATGTGCAAGTGTGATGTACGCTCCTGTTTTTGTCAATGCAGGTGCTTTGAGATGCTTGCGTTCCTGTGAAAGTATGGGTGCTAATGTGGGGACTTGTACACATTCACAGAAACACTATATGGCATGAAAAATCACATGTGTCATATGCAAGCTTGATCGGCTGCTCATTCAGCGTATGGTATGTCTGCACATGTTTCACTGTCATTCTACCTGTTATGCTTGCTTGTTTGAGTCAGTGTCTATTTTTGTGTGTGATTGTGTGTGCAGTTGTGCTCCATAATAACAGTGTTTCTGTTTTGTACTCATGTGCTTCATGTTCTGAGCTAGAACCTGACAAGGAAACAACAATGCTGATTAGTATTAATCTTAGCAATCTTAATTCTTTGTAAGTAACCTCATCGTCCCTTCCCACAAAACGTCTCGGCCTTTCTTTTCCACCTCTAATTTTATATTCCACCCTTGTCATATGCTGTATGCTAACGAGGTGATAACCTCATCATCCAAACGCAGTGTCATTCTCCAGAGGACACCAAGACATAGAGGATGAGGTGAAACTTTGTATCCCTTTCCCTCGCTACTTTGACACTTGTCTCTGCATGAATCCATTTTGGGACATTTAACATTAAGCCGACATCTGATAGATTTTGTCAATTTGTTGCCTATCACAGTGGTGATTCTGACTGTCGTGTAATGTGCTTTGGATCACTGAAATTTGGAAATGTGTGAGAACTAGGTCTCACTAGAACACATCAGGCTCCTAATTACATTTCAAAACTGACAGGTAGCGAAAGAGGGAGAGAGCTGAGTAGTTCTTTTTTTGGCAGTAAGATTATTCACAGCTAAACGGTACAGAAACAGCACACTATGTATATATTAAAGTCAAAGGGTTTAACCTCTTACCATTCCAGCAAAATCCGCCTAAAACGCCTATCCAAGGCCATTTTGATACCAAGATATCAATAACGTTTACATGTGACCCGGGAACGAGAATGTGTGAAAGATTATGCACATCTGCCAGCTACTCAGCCATGATGCCGCAGCAGTCCGTGGGGATATATGGATAATAACGTGTTTTGGACTAAATATTTTACTGGATTTGATGATCTGGACCTATGACAAGGACCGTTGGGGCCATTTTTGCCATGTTGTTATTGATCTGTGGATTACTGTGAGGCTTCATAGGTGAGTTGCATCAACTATGTAACTGTTTGTTTGTTGGTGGACTGACATTAACCTTGATTGTATCGGCTGATGTGGTTGGATCGTGAAATGGTTGGCATCAATCGCACCACAAGAATCTTAGCTGTAGAAAGTTATGTCGCATGAGTACCCATTTCAACAGAGCATTTGTGTACAAGCATATTTCTGTACAAATCTTCGGAATTTTAACAGGCTACCCATTGTATCTTTAGATTTTGGAGGTTAGCCACCTCAACAAGTCATTGATTCTGTGTATAGAATGTTATCATTCTTTCTCAAAAGTGAGCAAATCTGCCTTGAGGTGAGAAAATTTCACATTTTCTTGAATGAGTGATACCATCTACACACTGGCAGACTGATCTTCCTTATTCATAAGTGCTTATTTCATGAAACTAGTCCAAACAGAGGAAGCTATTTTGGAAATAACTAAGCTCTTTATTTCATTTATAGAAGGAAAATGAGACGCTAGACTAAATGACTAATTTAGACCTTGTGAAAGTGCATTCAACACTGTATCTGTGCTCTACTGCAGCTTGTCTGTACTGTCTGAACTGGATTTCTATGTTGTTTCATGTTCTCCAAGGACCTCAAAACTTAAGGCAATTGAAAAAAGAAAGCATGTGGGGAACGAATGAACAAGCTGTATATTTACACTCGCTGTCATTGACAGTTGGTCTGAATTTCTTCCCTTCTTCTCTCTTGCTGGTGGTGTCATTAAAGGAGGAGCAGTCCTGTCCTCTCTCAGCAATAATTCTATTGGCGTGATTAAACACACCAGATTACCTTGCCTTTATTTGCCAGCTCTGAGCTCTGTTGCCTCAGCTGTAGTGTGACTATATTAGATGGAAAAGTATGAATTATTAATTGTATAAACATAGAGGGGTGTAATTGTCTGGCCCTATCTCTCTCTGCCGTGGACTAATGTGGAAATGAGCTCCAGTCTGAGTCACTGAGATAATGACTGGTGCTGAGGGAGGGAGAGAAGGAGGGAAGGAAGAAATATAGAGAAGAAGGGAACGAAAATAGAGAGAAGAAATAGAGGAAGAGGAGGAGGGTGAGAGCAGCTGCAGCACTAAGTGTGTCACTCTATGACGGCTTGGACATTTACCTCTCAGTGTGTCAGCTGTGAAATCATTCATAAGGATACAGATACCTGAATTCTGATGTTTTTTTCCTCTGTGTACAATTTGCGTGTATGCTCATCCCTCTTTGTCCAGCAGGCATGTGTGTGCGCGCGTGCATTTGTGGTGTGTGTCTACCTCCTCTCCTGTTGAGCTTGGCATATCCCGGTGCATAGCCATTGGAGAAGACAGACGAGCTGGTGAAGGCTGTGTGGGGCAGTGGAGAGGCTAGAGCCTCATCACACTTCTCTGCGGAGAGAGAAAGAATATGAAGACCCAGCGAGAGAGCGATGGGAGACACAGAGCAGCAGAAGGGGAGAGAGAAAGTAGGAGAAAGAGAACACGGGTTGGAAAGAATAAAGAGGGAGGAGGGAAGAAAAAGAGAAAATGGTAAACATTAGTACATTTTACATTAATTAGAGAGTATGCATCAATGCTGAACATACATTTATTAAATATGTCCATGAAATACTTCTTTGCTATTTTAAGATAAGATCTCCTTAACTGAATTCAAGTACTCTCAGCTGAAAAAGTCTTGTATTTTTCCACATGGTTTCACTCAAAGCATTGACTCAAAAAGACTTGCTTTTTGAACATAGCTGGAGCTTGAGGGAAGCTGTTTTTGGGTCAAGAGCTAAGCCAGGTCATACAGACTTGACCCACGGGGGCATTTGAAAGATTGTTGTGTTCACTGGCAATCTTAAGAGTGCACTGCAAACTTTTTTACCATTAACAAGCAACCTTGACAAGATGAAGATGGATAAGTGATTTAACAAGAAATGGATTTGTGAAATAAGTTAAACCCTGAATTGCTCAAGTCCCATCAGATCACGCTCTGCACAAATATTCTGCCTTAAATAGGCAGAGGACGCACGGATTTATATAATAATATCACCAGTTCATTATGGTCCTAGCACTGAATAAATAAATCGCACAAATCAATAATTGGACGTACCAAGGTTAACTGCAGTTAAACCAAGATAAAACTGAAATCATTCAACTTCATGTGTTTATCTACTGTTTGCTGTCTTTACAGGTCTCCCTAAAAAGTCGACAAGACAGCTGCAGCTGATTCAGAACTCTGGTGAAGAAGAGTGGACCACATCGCTCAGCTTCTTACATTATTTACGCTGGCTTCCTTTCTTCCTACTGTTGGTTTATAAAGCAACTTAAATAAATAGCTTTTTATATTGCCTTGTGTTTCTTTTATATCTTGTCTAAATGCATTTATGTCTCATGAAAAGTACTTTGAATTGCCTTGTTCCCAAACAAGTGGGGATCCATCTCAGGAGTGAACATGAACTTAATTAAAGGAAGATATTTCTGCAGCCAGCTTTTTATAAAATATATTTTAGTAGAGTATAATAACACTAGGTAAACAGTATGCGCTACAGCCCTGGAGTTTTGAACTCCTGTAGTACATTGATGGATGTTGGTTACCTCAAGCTCAAGCTAATGCTAGCATGTTTAATGTTGTATAATGTAGGTTTAACCTACATTATGAATAAACATTTGAATGGAAAACAGCATCATTTCACGATGGCCTTTTCAGCAACACATGACCTTGAATATAATGTGAGTCCAGATACATATGTCCATCTGTCTAGCTGGATGAACGGTGGACCCAATGACTTAGAGTAGGCATGAGGAAAATAGTCAGAAGTACCGCTCAGTCCAAGCTGACCTCAATGTCAACTCGCAACTCCGAGCACTCTCAAAAGAAATTCAGAAAAGCAACTACAGCGGTAGTTTGAGACCCACAAAGGCAGCAAAAAGCCAGCAAAAATCACCTTGGACAAATTCACAAATAAATATCCCTGACACACACACACTTGTGAAGTTGCTTTCCTTCCTCTCTCTGAATTCGCCCCTTTCACTCACTCACAAACACAAACACACTCCCCTCTTCCAGTACATTAGATTTCACGCAGAGAGAAATTGTGAATGGTCTGTCAGACCAGGTAGAGGCAGTCAATAGCTCTCTGTCAGGTGTATGAGGGAGAGTCAGATTTAGAAGAAAGAGAATTGTTTGTGCTTTTGTGCACATGTCTGTACAGCATCAGTGTGTGCGTGTGCGTGTGCGTGTGTGCGCGCGCAGCACACTGTGGTTGGAACTCAAAGCCATGTTACTTTCTTTGGCTGTTGGCTTGGTGGACATATTACTTTGTGTTACAGGTGGGTGCAAAGAGAAAAAATAACATCATCAAAGCCTGCTATGTATGTATGAGTGTGTGTTTCTCTATGGAAGGGGAGGTGGTCTGCAGCCTCCCTCCTGGCATATAAGTGAAATCCATATTTTACACTACTGCCTGTTTTGACAGGAGATATAAACACTGACACACAGGTTCTCCTTTATGGACACACACAAAATGTAACGAGGTCTCTGACACACTGACCATGCACCGGCGTAGTGGTAAAATCCACGAGCAAGCATTCGGTAATCGTCTCAAAAATTATACTTGCACCCACTTGTACTGTGTCATAGGTGTATACACACACGTGCACATGTGCATCCATACATTAATCCTCCTGCACTGATCCACAGAGACACAAACACTTGGACTGAAACAGATGCAGTCATATATACAGGCTGCCTCTTATTCATTCACACACACATGTGCACAGCCAATGCCTTTCCTGTAGCTTCAGTCTCAAGGGTGCCTCCATAGGTTTCTCAGCAACGGCTCCTTCCAGCTGCACATGAATATGCTTTGTCGGCCACACACACATGTGCGCAAAGATGTAGAACTGCATAGAATAATGGCTGGGAGTGAAGGAATGGCTGTAATGGGAGTTCATGGAGAGTGTGGATTTTAAAGGAATGAAGGTGTGGGGAGAAAAATATAGTGCATTTCTTCAGTGCCTCAAGTTATTTCCATAGAGACCTTTTAAATCCCTGATGGGGAAAACTGCTACATGAACGGATTTTGATTGGATAATAAAAAAGGATACCTGTAATCAACTAGCCAATGCTCCCTTACAAGATATAAATACTGAAAGTAATAATAATACAGCACATCACTAGCTGGATTACGCGTGAAAACATGCTTTGGTGAAATCAGAAACCCGAATATACCCGTTCATTATCATACAAAACTTTTGAAACTAAGGTTTAACAGTCTCTAATTGTAATAGTGGCAACACTTCCTGAGGCAGTTTCCATATTACTGCATTTGCTTACAAAGTGACTGCTTTGATTTAAATATATTTTTTCCTCGTGCTGTTTGTAGTGATTTTGCCAGTGTAATACACAACATCCGCTGACAACACCTGATCCAAGATAGCTGCAGACATGTTTGACAGTTCCACGTGGAGGTCAGTTTAGCTGTCAGCCACTCACACTCCTTGCACTTCTCTCTGTGCAGCTTGTGTCTTCTACATGCTTTTGTTACTGGTTGTGCCGATTCCCCAGTCTCCCCCTGTTCGTGCTTCTTAATAATGACACAATTACTCTTCTGCAGTGTCGTGGTTAATTGGCCCTGTCCTACTCCTTTACTTTGTCAGCAAGTGAAGATGTCCTGACCTGTCTAATCAGAAAGGTTATAAGACGCCGTGTCTGTGTGTTGAGAAGAGCAGGTCTGGGAGAGGAGCTGTCTGAGGAGGAGCAGGAAGTAGGAGGAGCCTGGGCTGATCTGCGTTTTTCCTTTGTTCTTAGTACATTTATGTTTGTATTATCTTGATGCTTGATTTATGTTAAATTGGAATTATAGTACATGTGCTAATTCTTGTTCAGTTCATTATTTGCTCCCTGTATTTAATTAATTGTATGTTTAACACATGGCACATATGTACATACTATTTTCTTCTTAGATAATAAACCAGCATCGATTGGCGCCAGCATCCCCTGCCCATTTGTCTGTCTGCAATAAAAATGCGTGCATTTCATTGTGCCTGACTGCACAACCAATGGTGTTGATCATAGTTCTTGGTAATCAGCAGACCCCGTATACAGTCTGGAAAAGCAATATTTTACAGTTTCTTGATGCAGGATAGAGACAGGCATTGTTTAGACTATTATTCTACGAAGAGATACACACACACCTCCATCTGTGACCTTATTTCTTGGGTATAACTAAAGTCGCAAAGATGGTTTCTTCTAGCAAACTCCATGCCACCACTGTTCCTGGTACCAATATTGTAAATAATCACATATGATGGTATCCCTGGTGCATTGAACAGTAAATATGCAATATTAATTGATGAGTCTGCTGGCTTCTGTTCTGTACGTTATACCTTAAGGGCAATCAGTACGACTCCCAGTTCAATCTGTAGCATGCTGCTTGGATCCATGTGTGGGCCGATAGAAAATAAAACTACAATACTTGTGCATCATGATGTATGACACATGAATATAAGTGGATTTTTAGCTTGTTATGATTTATTTGACTTTGACTAAATTGAAATGCGATGATCGTAAAATGTTTCAATTTCACATCAGAACCTTCCGTCTGTGGTTGGAGTATACAGCTACATAAAAGATCAATTGTTTCAAATTCTCACATCACTCAAAGACGAGGTCAGTATCTCCCAAAATGAAACCATTTACTTTCAAGCGTATAGTTGTCAAAGACTAAGTTATGAGATATACTTGTATTGTGTTTTGGGTGAAGTAAAGTTACACACAATATCTAATAAATTTTAAGGTTAGAAAAGCAGACAATGTTTTATGAATGCTGTTCACTTTTAATCTTTACTAATAGGGATGCTGGTCTGGACTCGATAATGTAATGACTAAGAAGAACCAAAGACACAGTGAGAAGGTAAAGGTTGGTTGCTGTTGTAGTGAAGCTTATATGTTGTTACGTGTGGCTTTGGTACTCTAGTATATATGATGGGCTGCATTTCTTCAATATGTGGACAGTGTTTGAGTAACACCAGCCAAATGTTGAAATTCTTCAGAATTGTGGATATTTGAAAACTTAAGGCTTATGTTTCACATTTCCTTCAATTTTCTACAATTAACTTTTACAACAAATAGTGCACAGCAATCTTGTATAAGTATATATAAATAGAAAATGCTTAAAGGAAAACATTCACTGTCAGATTTATTGACAATGTCACTAATTACTCGCAATAAATCTAACAATGTCTGTTTTCCTATTCTAAGCACCTTAAAATGAATGCCTTTAGCAACATTAGTAATACACCAAAGTAATTTATTGCTTAGAGATGATTAAAGAGCAGAACAGGGTTTCCCCACACAGGGATACTGTATGTGTGTGACAAAGGGAAGCCTCTGTGTTTTTCCTTGTTACTAATTAAGCTCTGAAAGAAATCTAGGAAAACATTCATGAAGGCAAAGCACATGGTCATATGCTCAGGCCTCAAGTGTTTGATTGTAGCTGCTGATATTTGGCCATGTCTCGTGTCCAAAAGAGGGTTCTGTATGTTCAGGCACTTTAGGGTAAGAAAATGACTACAATATCCAAGTGCAAATGTCAGCCTATTCCCCAGAGAGCGAGAGACAGATAGTTTTACGCATGATGGTCTGATAAGAGAGAAGAAACAGAGAGGGCAGAGAGGGAGGCTGGGAGAGAGAGATAAGATAAAAAAAAAGGGGGGAGAAAGAAGACAGGAGGCGAGAGCAAAGGAAAATGGCTTCCTACCAAACCCTTCTTAGTGACATTTCCAGCTAGGTAAATAACTAGGGTGTGGAAAAATACCATGAGATATGTCAGCCGGCTGCCACCATTTGGGACCAGAGCCATGGAGTTTGGCCAGTATGTTCAGAGGGCCTTACATCGCTGCCACATCTGTGGAGCTAAAGGGAGTTGATACAAATAGCGCATAATACATTCAGGATAAATGTCAGGACATCCTAAAGATCAATTGGCATAAAATCACAGATTGCAGCCACAAAACTTTGGCATCCAGCATAATAACATGGAAAAGGGCCGTGCCCAAACTCCTTTGAGTCGTCGTACCTGTCACATTGGCCATTCAGGAACATAGACAGAGGCAGAGGCAGTTTAGTACTTAACACAAAGGCCTACTCAGTGCAAATTTTTTAAATCATCAGATTAGAATAAATCTTGGATGGACTCTTCCTCTCACCTTTTGCACGCCTGCTTTAACAATGGGGTCAGTAAGTCAGTGGACCGGTGAAGAACATTCAGTGTTATTTGCCAGACTGCCGAGCAGCCCGGCAAAAAAAAAAAAAGCACTACACAAAACTCTGCTATCTTTATTTAATGACTGTGAAACCATTGTGTGGGGAGTTTCGGTATGGTGCTGTCAAGTCTGCCCTCTCAACAACACTGAATGTTGAAGTTTGGGGACTTGGGGGCTTTTTCTGGACTCAAGTCATGAACACAGTGGAAGCTGTCAAAAGTGCATGCAACAGCTGCACCGAGATGCTGTCTGACTCTCCAAACTGCCAGTGAGTGTGAGGGTTTCCGTCTGTGTATGTCTTTGGTCTCTGGTGTGGCTGAGCCTCTGCTATCTGTTTGCCATTTTTACCCACATTCAGCTTGACAAAGTCCATCTGGAGCAGACTGAGAGGTGATCTTTTACTGTTTGTGTTTGCTGCCATAGAAGCCTCCTGCAATGACCTAATTTCTTCTGTAATATTTATAAACTCAATATAGACCATCTCAGTTATTTTTGTCTCAGGATGTCCATCAGTCTAGGCTTTCTTCTGCGGGAGGAGATGCAGGGATTAACAGCTATATTCATACTCGGTGTTGATTACTATTGGAAATACAGGGCTGTTTCGACAACCTACAAAAATATTGTTGTCATGAAACCCTTAACAGCAGAAGTGGTCTTCTATTCTGCCGCTGTTAATGTAAAACAAGCATCAGAAAACGATGACCCTCTGACTGTCACATACTTACTGCACAAACCGTCAGCACTAAATCACTATTCCTGTCTTGTTTAGCTGCCTTGTAATATATCAGTATAATTTAGCCAGGTCAAACAGGTGTCAAATCAGGTCAATTAAAGTAGCTGTGATTCAAAAGTGTGTTTTCAACAACTAATTGAAGTTGCTCCTCTTTTTTGTGGGGTCACAGAGAAAGAGTTGCACAAAACTGGTCAAATGGCCAGTCGCTAATTAGCAAGCAGTTACATACGCGTGTTGTCCTGTACACCTGGAAATGCACGACAGCAGCTCCCTAGTGGGCTTCACAAAGAGGTATAGGACACAAATTAACAGATGTTCTGCAGCATAGAAAAGACCCCAGTAATTGGCTTTACAGACGGTTGTTCCTACAGCACCGTTTACCAGTGTCTTCACTCTAAAATAAAAATTGTGAAGTAAACACATGTATGACTCACATGTTGTGATAAACATGGACACTTAAGCAAAGTGGATGCTGTGCTTTTAAATTTGTAAAGAAATTACATTAAAAAAAAAACTTGCCTGTGGAATTTCTGACCTCTAGTAGCACTATGCAGCTGCTTTTCTACGAGTGGGTCCCTGTTTTGCTCGTCTTGTGCACTCGCATGAAGACACGCGTGCATGTAGGTGACATGGAACACATGCCTGCAGATGGTTTCACACTATTCCCCTAATCGACTCCCACCAGTGATGCAATCTGCCGGCAAACGCAGGGAAGAAGAAAACCACAAGCTAGTGAACATGGACAAAAACAACACTGGATTTAAATACTTAATAGGCTTTGCAAATGTTTTATGATGCTACAGTGCGCTGTGACTGTAAACGTAACTTTTGCTTGTTCACAAGGAAACTCCACAGGGCGCCTTAAACTTGAATGTCAGCTGCCAAACAGTATCGCAGTGCATAAAAAAAAAAAAAGCATGACGCTGGTCTCATCTTGTTTTCAAAAGGCTGTGATCAAGTCTTGGAAAGTTCGTACAGCTTATGATCACATCACAGTCCAACAAGCATCAGTTGCGCAGTCACAAAGCAGCCTGAAGCTCACTTCTCAAACCAAAGGAAGAATATATAACAAACATACTTTTGTAAAAGATGCAATAGTGACAGAGTGGAAATCCACTGTTCAGTCAGGTGCTTAGCGACACCAGTAGAAGTGAAAACACCAACCAAACAAACAGACAAAAGTGCTATTATGTTCATTCTATACTCATTTTTGCTGAGGCCTTTGTGAAAACTGCAATGTGTTTTTCTGACAATGGCTGTGACGTATGCAGCATTCATATCTCATCAAAAAACAAAAAGCTAATTCGTATTGGAAAAACTGATTTTCTGACTACTTGTCTAAGCATTCGCTAGATCTCCCGCTGCTCCTAAGAATGAATAACACACTATTTTTCTAAGACTGTCCAACATTTTCATTCAGGATATCCAAATCACATATTTCAATGTTGTGTGAATCCATCCAGTGTGTATTAAGTTGTGTATCACATCAGTTACTCTGTGCACAGGGCTCCCACGGCCTTGACATGCAATAGCGGATGGCAGTGGAGTGAATAACAATCATCCAGACCCCAGGGTGGGAGCCCATTCAATTTCAATTCACACAATACCCCAGCGGGAATTAAAATGACCATTTAACTGTATGACAAGGTGCCAACTTTTCTAAATGGGAAATTTGTTCTGTAAAAAAAGGAGAGAGTGAGGGAGGGGTTATCAAATTTTTAGAGAAAGTGTTGGTGATTTTCCATTGCTAAAATATATATATTCTAAATGAAAAGATAATGAAGGTTTTCATCGAGGAGAACTGTCCTTTCATGCTCTTTTTCAAAAGAAATCTCCAGTCTCAACACTACTGTTGGTCTCATAAATTAGTTGTCTTTCAACTGAGCTCTTAGAGAAAGTTTATAAATGTATATATTGTGTACGTGGACTATGACTATCTAATCTATTCGTCTCTCCTACACCTCCTTCACCCTTCGTTATATATTTCCTCGCATTTTGTCGGCCTTTTTCCACATCTGTTCTATGGGTTTACATGCGAGTGGGTGAATTTTAAGACGTAATTAGCATTTCTTGGAAGATGTTTCATTAAAAACCAAAATCTCTTCTCATGCTGCTCATTCACTCTATACACTTTCACTCTGGCTTATTTCTCTTTCAACCCTCCCATCCCCTGCCTTTCCCAACCACTCTCCAACTACCCACCACCACCCCCAGGCCTGCCAGCTCTTTGGTTGAGCTGTTAATCTAAATTTTTTGGTCCAGATTCATTTTTCATGTCTTGGAACCCTCACCAAACAATTTTTGTCAACAGATCTGGTGCCCTGTGCCAATGTGAGCACAGACCAAGCGCATAATGAGATGTTTTGGATGAAGCAACCACACATAAAGACAGACATCCAACCACACGGGCACTCACACACACACACACACACACACACGTGTACCTTTTCTTTCCCTCTACATTTACATCTGTCAAGTGAAATTAACACTAACTTTTGAAATGCTGCAAAAACAAAAATGTCTGCAACATTTAGACTTACACAATGTAGACTGGAGCTTCATCACAACAAAACTAGAAAAACGGAAACAATGATCAATGCTTGACTGGCTGATATTGTGCTTTGGTGTCAGCTAATGTTGCGCCATATTTCATGCTGTCTGAAGACAAAAACTAAACTTTAGGGAGCATTCATGCACCAACTATTGCAACCATCAATAGGTGCTTAATGAGATCTTGTGTTGGATGGATATTTTACAACCAACATTTGGTCTCAAGAAACATTTCAGCATATTAAATGTTAAACCAGGCTCTCAGTCTGCCTCCATGTCCAACTCTCTATTCCTGCCTACAAAAAAAAAAAAATGTGGCAGCAGTTTACACTCTCCTAATCAAGTCCTTGCAGTCAGTTTGTTGTACGTAACATTGGCTCTTTTTCAGTTTGTCCAATAATATAACCATAGACCCTCCTCAATCTAACATTCAGTTATCCCAGCCAGCTCAATAAACCCTTGTGAGTCTGCTGTATAGGTTAATCTATTATTTATCCCAGTAATTAAAGGGTTGCTCATGATGACTGATTATCTGTGTCACTGGTAATCCATGGAGCCTCAGGCTGGTTTATGGGAGGTCAGTGGTGACAGGATGGCTCCCCTGCTTGGACTCCTGCAGTGGTTTTTTGATGCCGTTTTGGAAAGGAATGTTGGGCAGAGGGCCAGATGAATACATTTTAGTTGGGGATGAGAGGGAAAAGATGTTCCCGTTAGCCCTTGTCTGTGTTAACTGTTTTCTTTTGAAACTACATGCCTTGTCATTTCAATTCCTGCCCTCGTGTCTCTCCCAGTCCTTGATTATCCACACCTGCTCCCTGTTGCTCACCTGCCCCTGGTTCCCTCATCAGCCACTTCCCTACTTATACCGGTCCCCTGCTTTTGTTCTGGATTGGTTCTTACTGCTTGCCACAGGCTTAGATTCTGTCTTGCCATTTGTATGGTCCATGTGCTTCTGTATCTGATCCTGGACCTGACAATTGCTTGTCTGCCTACCAGTACATGCATGAGTACAAATAAATCCTGGAAATAAATACATCTGCCTGTGGGCCCTATCCCTGCTACACACCATAACAAAAAAGGAGAAACATAATAGGTGAGATGGACATTAGAGCAAGGAGGGGGGTGAAAAGTGGGAGACAGACTGGATCATACTAATCACAACCACGACCAATGCAAAGTGACAGGTCAAGCTCATGGACAAAAAGTATCCAAACGCAGTTGCAGCACACTATGTACAATAGCCTTAGGTGACGTTGATTGGAGCAGTGAACTATTATGAGCCAGCTGCATTACATTTCTCAAAACGTATAAAACAGCACTGGCAATCGACATGGTGCATGACAAATATGGTAATAAATGAAGGTGAGCGCACAGACCAGAGGCCTGTACTACGAATGCAGGATTTGGGGTTAGCAAGGTAACTTCAGGTTTAACCCTGGGTGGGTGATGCACTGAACTTTAGTGCATCACCCACCCAGGAATCAACACTTTGTTGAATCTGTTGCTCCATCAATGGAACCCAGAGAGACAGAAATAGAAGAAAGATCAGCCCACTGTGCCATAGAGGGCCAAGCGTCTCCTCAAAGACTACAGCAGGTGATGTCCTCAGTTTCACATCTCTGCAGTTGAAAATGTTTATACTAATACTGCTTCTTCAAGGAATACTGCTCCCCTTCACTCTATATCAAAACAACTTCATCAACATCTCCTTCTGCATTTTGGTCTCTCTCTGTCGCCCTGTTGGCAATAAGCTTGGCTGTTATACCTGCCCACTTGGTGCCAGGTCAGATCAGTTATACCTGCCTGATTCGAGGAACTCCTCTCAACCAGGACTGGTCAGCTCAGAGTTGCTTGAAGCATGACCCTCTATCTCTCACTGATACACTCTACCTTCCAAAGAGTGTGTGTGAATGTGTGCACAGGTGTTTGTTTGAAAGTGAGCACAAAGGAATGGCAGGATACTATTGGCAGAGAGAGAGAGAGAATGGGATATCAGGCAGAAATAGAAAAAGCATGATAGAGGGAGAGCAAAGGAGAGTGTTTATGTATGTGTTGTTCATCTTGTGTGGCCTGAAGCATGGCCGATAGCTACAATGTGGCAGGCTTAAGTGGCTCCCATAATAAATGGAGTGGGTGCAGTGAGGGCTAAATCCATACATGAAAGTGCAGGGCAAATTTGCGCCATGGCTTTTATTCAATCTGCACCCGCAGTCTGCATGCAATTACCACCTGATTTACTAAGGGACAGCTCATTACGCAATCAACGACTGGGACTGCCTTCCGGTCACATTCTTAGAGTTCAAAAGACCAGCATGTTCAGAAAAGAAATCAAAATGCAGTGATTCGTAAATAGAAGTTCTGCAGTAGAGGCAGCTGACCTAGTGGAGCAAGTGATCCAGCAAAAGCACAGGTTTGAACATTTGAACAGGTGGGGAGGTGGAGATGGTGCCGATACGGCCAATCATTCACCAGAAACCCAAGTTAACTGCGCCAAAATGAACACTGTAAATGTCTCAAAAAAAGAGTTCGTCGCCATAGTGCAATAGCAGCTCACATTATCAAGTTTTTTGTAATTACTGTTTTTTTATTTGCAAAATTTTTGTTTAATGAATGTATCATTTACATAAATTACACGTTTGTGGTCAGTGCAGCTTCATGGTTAGTTTATTTGCATACTGTCACTGAGTGGAGGATAGACTCATTTAACATTTTCCTCCTGACTATAATTCGCTTTTCTTTCAGAGTTGAAGAAATGACAGTGAAAACTGGACCACGTGTATTACAGAAAGATTAATTCATCCAACAGAATGCACTCCTCCCATTATTGGTGCAATACATCCTGACGGTGTGTAGCTTTCTTCAGATAATGGTCAAACTGTGCCTCCAGGCCTGATTGATACATCGCATGTGGACCTTTAAGTGGACAACATGTCTACAAAGAAGGAAAAAAACAGCTTAGCAGATCTTGCCCTGAGAGATCTTTTTAAGTAATTATTGCTTTTCCATGATAATATTGCAGAACAGAAAGAAGACTATGGTGGCAAACTGCATTTTCTTCCAGTGAAGTAAGATTGTTGTACAATGCTCATTACAATAAAGGATTATTAATTATTTCCCATAGTTCCTCAGGTGGGGATGGCTTTCATTTCAGAGGCCATTAAAATACCATCATGCACAGACCATAGTGGGATTGTGGGATTTGGCTTATTGGTTAGTGGGTATATTGGTATCAAAGGAGCTCAAACAGAAACACAAATGCAATGATTCTGTTTCAAGAACACGACTAACATAAGAAAGGTCAGTGACACTGATCAAGAGCAAAAGAAAGAGGTGGGAACAAGGTACTGAATTGTATTTAGCTCAATAGTATATAGTATAATAGGTATCTTCCAACCTTCAATGTAGCTGCATGGATTTGTCAGAATATTGTTCACCAACAAGTTGTGTATCTTGACAATAAACTAAAGCGTTGGTGAGTAGTGTCAAGAAAGTGAAAAATGTATAGCAAAAGTACACACATATTTAGGAAACACAACACAATTATCGGCATACAAAATTTGATTTAAATTGTGTCTGGCTGTTGCAGAAAAATAAACGGTATAGTATTCAGATAATTGGGAGAATGAGATATGTATTACAGTACTGACAATTATGCACTTTACAGTATTTGGGAAATGAACAGGCTGCAGTGGCTATTCACCCAGGAAAGCTGCAGGGCTGCGGAAGTCTTTGGCTGCCACTCTGTGCCAGTTGTAATGAGGTTGATAAGCATAGTTCATCATGGCGAGAAAGTGAAATGGATAGATAATCTATACCTGCATATACCCTCAATTACACAACTGGATTCCAATTAACAACTGGTCTTGAGCAAATTAATTCCTTTGGGCCACAGAAGCCCAATCATTACTAAAAGTGCAGTGAGATACACAGTGTGTGTGTGTGTGTGTGTGTGTGTGTGTGTTTTATATATATATATATAGTTTAAATAATAATAATCAATGTGACTGTGTGTTAATGTAAATGTTATGATTGCAAAATATCACTTCACCTGAAGCTATGAATTTATATCCAAGTCTACTCTCAAAAAACTTAATTATTTTCCAGTATACTGGTGGAGTATTCCTGTTTCTCCATCCATAAATTTAACTTTTTCCATTCTCAAATATCAAGTGGCACACGCACACATGCCATGCAGAGGTACTAATGTGCAGGCACACACAAATACTCACACAGACACTCACTCCCCCCGCCAAATCACCGCAATGAGAAATTGTAGCCAGAGATCCCATGTGTGAAATTGTCTCTGGTACATCATAAGGAGGAACTACACCGATCAAATTTAACACAACACAAATGTGCGTGTGTGCGTGCAAACATGCACAAATGACCAAATATACATTTATACAATATGACCTCATCACTTCCCAGTGTGCAACCATAGTGAACTGTGTGCTTATCTATTATTGTGCATGTAGACGCGCACCTGATTTCCAAGTATCACAAGTGCATAACAGCTTTTAACAGAAACAGATGAGGGAAGCAGAGAAACTGAAACCCCCCCACTGAAATAGTAAATAATTAAACATGCACAGTTTGTGTCCATTTCCCCCACTGTGAACACCTCACCGTGGGTCAATATCAGAGCAATCAGTGAATCACTGGCTGTTGGTGTGGTCTGGATGGGCCTCAGTCATTACCTCCATAGAAGTCAGGAAGAAATCGTGAGCCTCTCTCTGCCCTCCTGTGTGCTCATAAAGATGATTTGCTGCCAATCTGGCAACTGAAACCCATAATATCCCTCCCTCCACTGCCCTCCACCCCTTTGTCAGCCCTAAACTCTGCCATGCTGAGAGACAATATGTTCTGACTGGCAGTAAAAGACGTGGGATGAGGGGGAAAGGGTGAAAGAGTGTAGCGAGACACAAAAAAAATAAAACTTGTGTGGCATATGTGTTAAAATCACACATGCATGCACTCGCTTCCATGCACATACCCAATTAACTTCCTCTCAAGAGTCCCATGCTGGTGTCCAATGTGTCTGGTTTGCCTTACAGAAAGAGGGTGATGAGGTGAAGTGATTCAATATCAGATGTGCTTATCAAGTCAGAATCCCTTCATATTGATACATCAAATCTATTAAGATTTAGGTTTGGAGATGTTTTGAGTGCTAGTCTAATGCTCATAACCTATATAGCTACAACCTGAAAATGAGATGAGCAGCGTAAGACCTAAAATAATAGTTATGTATCTGACACACTGCAGCAGTCTACTTACTTTGGCACACCATAGTTTTCACAGCTTTCGCAACTTGCTCCAAATACTGGAAGTTCTGAATCAGAACTAGTATATTGATTGGCTTAAATTATTTATGTGATGCAATCAGCAACAACATTTGACCACAGAAAACACAGCAACGTTGGTCTGGTTGATTTGCAAAGCCGCACATTCCACTTCATGAATTGGTGTTCGGAATTCTTTTTTCTTTCACTTAGACTATCTTCGGCCCAGCAACGACACCAGCTAACAAAAAACACATTTGTTTTGGCCTGTGGGCAAGTTAGTTACAAATTTATTGTTAATTAGCCACATCTAATAAAATCTGTTTCTTGCACTGTTTGTCATTTTAAACAACAAATGTGACATCCTGTGCCGGCTGGAAATGAGAATCCTGCTACCTGTTTTTCTATGTTTCTCTTTGCTAAAAAATAAAATAAAAACATTTATAAATTTAAAAACAAAGGCATCAGCTATCAGAAGCCAGTGCTGGTACAACATTTTCCCTCACTTGTCGATCCCCATCCAATACGTATATTTTCAGATGATATATCCATTCTTCAATTTGACACCATGGTGGCCTACTGATAAAGACAGTGTCCTTCAAACAGAGGATCCAGATTGAACTCTCCCTGTCATCAAGCACCTGGCCTGCTGAAGTGTCCTCGAGCCGAATATTGAATTCCCACAAGGGCTCCGGGGGCACCGCACCGTGGCCGACCCTGATCTTCGACTCATATCTGGCTGTCTCATAGATCATCAGACTAAACCTCTAAGAATAAATAACTATGAACTTCTGACAGGTGTTAAGAATCAGTGGCAGTGATTTAACTGGACCCCACAAGTACCATGTTGGCTTGAGTATATTATTTTTATCTTGTACTCGGGGCTGGCAGGAGGGACTGTACAAGTTTGATAGCTTATATAATCCTATAATCAATAAGCTCTGTTTTCACACACACACACACACACAGAGAGAGAGAGAGAGAAGGAGAGAGATGTTGACATGGAAGAAATTAATATATTTCCAATATTGAAGTATTCGACATGAAGCCTTCTGTCTTTGGACTCACATAATTAAACATTGTGGATAATCCGAGTTCAGTCTGAGTTCACTAAACAAGGAGCGGTTTCTGCTGCTGATACACAGCATAGAAATGAACGCAGTAAGGATGCACAATCAGAAACACGCATGTAAGCGCACACACACACACACACACACACACACACACGTGTCTGATGTTACATGTGCATTCGCACTAATGCACCTACATATAGAACATGAGCACATGCACACACACACATATGCACACTAAGGGAAGTCCAGCAGTAATTAGAGGTGAACTCTATTTGCTAACGACCTTTAGCTCCAAGACCCACGGCAGGCTGACAAATTAGGGTTCTTTCTCCCAGCCACGTCGGGGCTACCTTAGGTTAATGGGAATCATGGGGCTGAGTGTGTGTGTGTGTGCGCGCGAGACAATGCATTTGCTTGTGTGTGTGTGTGTGTGTGTGCGTACATATACAGTATACTGGCAGGCTAATGGAAACCCAAGCTGTGCTAAGCCTCTGCAGTGGCTGGGGTTCGCTAACGGGGATTTAGCATTGTTTTCTGTGTCAGTAATACCTGGCAGCGTTAACAGGAATTAGCATTGCTCATGGCCAAGCAATACAAAACGAGGCTTATGGTGGTTAGCTTTGTTTGTGCTGTGGCAATAAAGCGCTAACTGTGTTTGCTTATCATGTATTAACTGATGTTTCTAGAGTAAGGGATGTTAACAATATCCACTGCTCTCAGATGAGATCATTACCTTTGCTGCTAATGGAGAGGATTACAAAATGGCTAAATTTGTTTCTGAAAGACTGCACAGTTGAGGCGATATGGGAAGGCTCTGCTTTTCACTCTTGATCTTCTCCTCTTCTATTCTCATATCTCTCTCCATCTGTATCATTTCTCCATCTGTGTTTCTCTCGTTTCTCTGCCCTGTTGCCCCATGATTTGTCTCACACTCCTTCACCTACACTGTCATACTGCCTGCCATCAGTGGCCATCTTCTCCCTCTCCATCTCTCCCCACTCTCCGTCTTCCATCTTAGGGTAATTATTTTCAGAAGCAGGATACGGTGGAAATAAATTGGTTGCTGAAGAGGTAGGGGTAGGAAAAAGAAGAAATGCTCAGTGGAGGAGGAGAGTGTGAGAGATGGAGAAAGAGGTTCGGAAAAAAGGAGGATGGCCATTGATGGACAGCGAGAGCAAGGACAGAAAAAGATACTGTATATAGTAAGAGAGCAAGAAAATCATGCATGGGAAGGAGAGGAAGAACAACAAGAAATTATAATAGTGTAAGAGAAATAAAGGAAGAAAAATGCAGATACAATGCTCCAAAGACAATGTTGATTCCAGAAACAAGTATTTAAAAATGAATAACTGATGCATTCAAATGAAGAAACATACACAAAAAAGCAGCTAACTTGTCTATTACTACTTGGTCCATTTTCTCACCATAAAGTTTCAACAAAGGAGACTTCAGCTGATTTCCCATACGACCTGTGCTGCGTGAGAGCTGCGCTATGAGTCACTTTCATTAAATTCCATGATGCAGACACCGCATGGGTCCTTTTCCACATGAATGGAGCACACAGTAGAAGGTGTTGTTTACCTTGATGACGTGTGAGGTTTGACGTTGGCCCAAACTGCAGTCAGCACCTGTCACCTGCACCTCTGCATCCAACAACTAACTGTGGCTGCTTATTCTTTTCCCATATCTTTCTTAAAATATTCAAAACTGATCTGCCAAGGAAAAAAGCATCTGTATCCAGATGTAGATCAAACCAGTTAAAAGGGTGGTCAATAATCTAGGTGACTAACTCAGAATTTCCATCACAATAAAATCCTTCCAACAGCTGGAACTATTTGGATTCCATATCTTAATATCAGCAGAATTCATTATAGCTCCAGTAGCGCAGCAGAGGAGAGTGGATCAGAAAACTGAAAGCGTGCTATTTTGTTTGTTGAAAGTAAATCTCCAAACTATTCATAGATTGGGTCAAACTGGTGAGCCTTCAAAATATGATGCTCCTTTCTAGTGGTCCTTTTGACCACACTTGTTGAGCCAATCAGCTTCCAGTGACCACACAGCTCGGCAGAGCGTGGAGAGGGTCGTGGATTGGCCCTGGTCCCAGCCAGGACCATAACGTTGTGGGTCATTGCGGTTATTTCCTGCTGTGGTGTCGCAGTGGGACTGCATGCGCGACCACATCAAAGCACGCCGTAGTGTCACTAAAGTGTGTGCCAGTCCTGAGGAAGGGGACATACGGTGCAAACATGTAGAACGTCTTGGTGTGAGCCTATGTGCACAGTCCAAAAAAGGAAGAAAAAAATGTTTACGCAGTGTTTAATATGCACACGTCACATCTGCAGAGACACACACCTAGATGAGATGTCGTCGAACGACTGTGACTAGAGCATGTTGGACATCACAGAGTAATGCAGAGAAAACAAACGGTTTGAGTCTGACTTAAAAACCACAGAGAAAAATCAACTAAGACAATAAAAGAGTCACAGAGAAATCAGAACAAAGCTAAAACATTGACAATGCATGAACGTCAGCCTATCATCTTTAAAAACTTGTGCAGAGACATTCATTTTAAACGGAACGTAACAAGGTAAAATTTCTAACTTTTGGGTAATTAAAGATGATTAATTCTGAAATACCACTCTGAGGGGGAACGAATGTGAAGAGTAGTTTGTCTCACTGCTCATTAGCATTGCAACCGCGCGATCTGCAAAACACACATCATAAAAACGGAACAAGGAGTTTGAGTTTGAGGCCTTTGAAAAATGGCACTAAATTATTAAAAAGAATGCAAATTACAGTTAGTCTTGCTATGTTTTTAATGATTAAAGGCAGTAACGTCTGAACAATATCATATTTTCCTTCCTTATGTAAAGAAATAAAAACTGTTTTGATGGTGTAGTGTAATTGCTACTGTTTTGCTGCTCCGTCATTCTCTGGTCTAGACACGGTGACATTATTTAATTAGCAGCATGGCATATCATTAGCTGGCAATATTGTCCTGAGATATTTTGCCTTTCATGTGAAATTAGTCTCACTATGCAAGAAATGGTAATTTCTCCCTGGCATTTTCCACATGGAAAAGGCATGAAATGAAAGCCACCATGATGCTATTAGGGGTCTGGACTTAATGGTCTCAACATCCACTATTTATTTATTTTAACTGAACCATGCTCTGAACCAATTTCATTGTGGATGCACAAATGTAATAAATGTCTCTTTGTGGATCTGCTTAATGGTTTTTCAGTGTATGAATACTCGCTGTATGGAATCTTAAGTATATTTCAACTTGGTTGGGTTTTTTTTATTTTAAATATGAATTGCCATATACTATTTCTGCAGTAATGCCCATTTCATTGCTCAACTGGAGTGGAGAATAGTACTTGTCAAAGACAAAAAGACCAATTTGAAATGTTCAACTTTCAATGCAACTGAGCATAAAGTAATTTGATGCTGTGTATGTGTGTTTATCAGGCATCTGAGGAAGCCTCTTCCCAGGTCCCTGTCTCTCTCTCTAACACACACACACACACACACACACACACACACACACACACACACACACACACACACACACACACACACACA
>JAVQJF010020427.1:0-17740 GCA_036023855.1 Gadopsis marmoratus
CACTTATGTACATACATTTTATTGCTTCTTTTGCACTTCTGGTTAGATGCTAACTGCATTTCGTTGTCTCAGTACGTGTACTCTGTGCAATGACAATAAAGTTGAATCTAAAAAAAAAATATAACTGGTCTTTGGTGTTTCTGTAACATGATGCACCTGATATTTTACAGCTTTACTAGTTTAATTTAATGCTGGAGAGCATCGAAAGTTAGTATGCATGTGTATCCATCTATTTCCTACCTTGTAGACCACTCCTCATCATTCTTGGCTCTCTCCTTTCTGGCAGCTCTCTGTTTCTCCTCCAGTCTCTCCTTCTCCATACTGGCCTCATCTGCACAAGATCAACACACACTTCTGCCAATTGTCCCATTTAACTCAAGGATCAAGTAGAAAATACTTTAAAAAATTGTATACAGAATACATTTATAATTTCAAGGTAATAATGTTCAATTCAGTAAAGTTTTATTTATATAGCGCCTACCATCTCATACCACCTTTTCTTATAGAGCAGGTCTAACTGACTCTTGTTCTTTGCATCTTTCTTTAAACCCTAGGATTAGTCATTAGACAACCAGCAGGTGGTAACATTGTCTTATTATTGCCTATTCTTTATATCCCATTAGATGTCATTTAAGATATCACACTCAGATTTAATATTCAGAAGCAGAGATGTAGCATCACAGGAAAGTGTTTGTTCTCTCAGTAACTGGGGACAATCAAAATATCAGCTGTAATTTCTGATCAACTTATTTTTACTTTTTTAAAACTGAGGTTGTGTAAGGGACTACTGCCAAACAAGTCACTGTATGTTCAGGCAAACTCCATTAAACTCTATTAAGAGACTTTTAAATCAAATTACCCATGTTGCCATTCTCCATGGCTCTCATGTCAGGCCTGAAGCGACAGTCTGTGGGGGCCAAGAAGGCCTCCATGCCAGGCTCCAGCTCATTAAGAGACATTGCAAAGTTGGTGAAGTTGTACATCTGGAGAAGGAATTAGGGGTATTAGGTGTGTGTGTGTATATATATATAAATATAGTCTTGAGACAATGTACTGTAAATTCAAACATATTTATCTTGTTTGACTTTTAGCTCAACCACTGATTACAATCACAAAAAGTATCAACAATGTTTAGTTACATCAGTTGAACAAAACAGCTGATTAACTCAATTTTTTGTTTTCTGGCTTGAATGTTTGTGAGTCCGTCAGACCCTTTTGTATCGCAAAAGCTACTGTTAATGCCAATTAACTAAAAACACAGGTTCACAGTTGATGTGTGCAGGCGCCTCCTTTTTGAAACAAACTTTCATTTCTTATATCATTTAACTGAGTGACTTGGTTGGTATTTGTGATTTTTTTATACCATAGCAGAGTGTGCTGGTCTGGAGTCTATCCTCCACAGCAGAGTGCTTCCTGGTATGACAGAAACCGTTTCCTGGACTTCAGGCATGTCATCTGCGTCATCGTTCTCCGCTCCCCCCAGCTCCTCCTGGAAATAATACTGTTCATTGTAACAGCTATTACTCTGAAAAGATGCAATCAAAATGTTCAGGGGCAAATTACACCTAACCCTACACAAGTCTGTTGGTTTACTTGGGACAAAAACCACACAGAATAATGTGGAGGCTAACAGGAAACCAAGAGTTAAACTAAACAAATTAAAGCTACAAGCAGCATTGAGGGGCCCTCACCCACCTGCGCATGGTGCGTGCAGCATCCATTCCTTCATGACCGGACAAAGAGAGGTTAGCCAAGAGAAACGGGAATATTACTGGCATGTTGTTGGACCATGAAGGCCAGTGAAAGGGTCGGCAAACAATAATTTTATATTTTATAATTTTATATCTCAGTGCCCAGAAAAAATAGAATAATCAGGGTTTTCCCCTAACACTATAACACTTTAGTGCACCACCCAAGTGTTTTTCACATTGTGTTAGTTGAATGAGAAGAAAATAATTTATGCTGAGAGATGACAGTTACATTTTGCTGTCATCTATGGTTTCTCAGTCCTCTCAAAAATAGTGTGGATACATATGCAGAGCAAAATATATACTAGTTTAATGACAGTGAAATGCTTTTTCTGGAAGGCTCCTAGCCTGTGCCACTACAACTTATAAAATATATTGAAACAGACCATTTTAATACAGTATATTCCTATAGTGCAAGTTTGGAATAACAAAACTATGTACATGGTTCCAAATTGCACAGCGGGACCCGAGCTTGAAGGAGGAGGAACAGCCCGACCGAAAGGGTAATTATTATACACATACATAAACACTGCTCAAAAAAATTCTAGGAACACTTTGAAAACACATCAGATCTCAATGGGAAAAAAAAAAATCATGTTAGATATCTATACTGATATGGACCGGGTAATGTGTTAGGAACGAAAGGATGCCACATCGTTTGATGGAAATTAAAATGATCAACCTACAGAAGGCTGAATTCAAAGACACCCCTAAAATCAAAATTAAAAAATGATGCAGCAGGCTAGTCCATTTTGCTGAAATGTCATTGCAGCAACTCAAAATGGTACTCGGTAGTTTGTATGGCCCCCACGTGCTTGTATGCATGCCTGACAACATCAGTGTGTGTGTGTCACACACACACAAGACCAAATGTTCACTTCTGCTGGGTGTAAAGGTTTCATGAGTTTTAGAACATTCCTAACCCCCATAAAGGGCTTCCTGTTTCATTCAAAACATGCAAATCGTCCGCCACGACAACTGCATTCAACAGAAATTCAAAAGCTTTGCAATTTACCACCACACGTCAACCAAACTTGAAGTGAATCTGTTGAATTCTCTACAGGGAGTTTGAAAAGTTCCATACATTAAGATGTCTAAAATGGCATCTTGTCTCATGACCTATGACATCATTGTTCTAGATATTGACTATTCCTTCGCAATTTAGCATCACACTAAGTCTGAGGATTATCCCTACAAAATTTGAAATTTGTCTGATAAACATTCTAGGAGGAGTTAGAAAAAGTAAAATTACTGGAAATTACAATAAAATACAGGAAAAACACACAAAATGCCTGCCATTCATGAGGTGGCGCTACGGAGCCTGCTAAGCACACATTAACCTATTCGCTGTATATTCTCGCAATGTTAACAGATGTAAGTGCCAAGTTTCATGAGCTTGAGAGTATACAAAGTTGAAATGTATGCAGGAAATGCTATGTGGCTCACTTCCTGTTGGGCAAACTCTCTTAAAAAAAGTTTCTTCATGATGAGAGCAATAACCCCACCAAATCTCATAAAGATCAAAGCAACTTTATCCCAACCTAGTGTGCATTTGGAGGCCTCATGGAGCAGGCCCTGGCAATGCCCGAGCACAATCACTGTAGAAGTTCTGCCAGTTCTGATGTGTGTGTCAATTTTAATGGGTTTTTGAGCATCCCAAGCCCTTCAAAAGTCCCAAAAGCCCTTCATTGCAAAAATAGAATAATAATAATCTCTTCCGAATCAATAGCTTCCTTGCACTAATAAATGGGAACACCAAAATCATAAGAACAATAGAAAATAAGCACTTCAATAATATTCAGAATCTGGGTGAAATAAAGGAAATACAATACAGTCCTTTAAGCCTTTTATACTTGTATTAAAAACTTAAGCTTGCTTAAAAAGTGGACACAGAGTGAGGCTTCTGCCACTCACTGTTACAGGGGAATGCCATGTTGAAAATAAATATAAGAACAGTTTAAGATTAAAGAAGGGACAGGTGTCAATTCACAGATTTTGTAACTGGTTCTCACATTTTTATGTTTCTTGTTGTCTCCTTTCTTCTCTGACTTCTTGTGGGCCTCATAGGCCTGAGGGTCTACACTCCACATACACTCGGTCCACTTTCCATAGATGACACAGTGGTTCTTTTTACTGGATAGAGAAAAAGACAGAACACAGAAAGGAGAAGCAGAAGAAGAGAGGAAAGAAGAAGCAGCAATATGGGGAACAAAAAATTGATAGAAATGGAGGTCGACCAAGAAAAATAGAGTAAATGCGAGTCAAGTAAAAGGACAACAAAAGGAAGAAAGGATAGACAAATATGAATGAGGGAAGAGGTGCACAGAGGAAATGAGGAAGTAGAGAAAGAAAAGGAAGGACCAGATTAGTTTAACAACTCTCTAAACTTTAAATGCTATAAAATAATGTAATATGCATATTGCAGGTGACATAGCAATATAAAAGCAAACTCTAACCTCTTATCCTGGATGTATCCCTCCACTGTGTGCAGCTCTTTGCCAAACATCCCGCAGGGCTTGAAATTTAACACACACTTGTCTCCAGTGCTGTAGGCGAAAAGAGGAGAGAAGAGAAACCCATCTCTTCACTAGCTTTGATTTTCAGAATACTGGTGAACTGAATGTAAAAAGTGAAATTAAATATGAATTCCTTGATACTGCTACAAGCACATTTAATTTAACGCACATCAATTTCCTTTATTAAATTCGTATAAAAGACATACACCGATCAGCCATAACTTTATTACTACTGACAGGTGAAGTGAAGAACATTGATTATCTTGTTACACAGTGGGTGGGCAAGTGTAAGGACGCAAGCGATTTTGACAAGGGCCAAATTGTGATGGCTAGACGACTGGGTAAGAGCATTTCCAAAACTGTAGCTCTTGTGGGGTGTTCCCAGTTTGTAGTGGTCAGTAGCTACCAAAGGTGATCCAAGAAAGGAAAACCAGTGAACCGGCGACAGGGTCACTGGTCCGCGTGGTCCAATATAACAGAAGATCTACTATAGCTCAAATTGCTGTAAAAGTTAATGCTGGTTCTGATAATAATGTGTCAGAACACACAGTGCATCGCAGTTTGGTGCACATGGGGCTGCGTAGCTGCAGACCCGTCAGGGTACCCATGCTGTCATAATGTTATGGCTGATGTTCGGTGTATGTTTATACAATGACAATGAATGACCAAGATTAAAGGTTAAGGCAAAAGTCTCTCAAACTGAGGTTTTGGATCTTCAGGAGAAAATAATTTTACTTATTATAATTAATGACTATTATTAGTATAATTTAATTTAACTAAACTTAATTTAAACCCTCCTGGGGTGTGGTGGTGTGAGCCCAGACTGACTGAAAATAAGTGTAGAAAACAGAAAATATCAACCAAGCTTTCTCTGTTTTCCATGCAAGGCACTTATCCAATCAGTGCAACAGTAAAGCTCAGTGGCAGCAAACTGTGCAAAGTTTTACTGTGCTTTATTTAAACTGGTTCAGTTTCCTCTGTAAGAACTGAGTGCTGACTTAACTCCCCTTTAAAGTGCCTTAAAATATATTAGAATGAACGCCCAACAAATTTAACAATTCATTAAATTAATTAAATTTATCAAGCAAAATACATTTGCTGGTTCCAGCTTCTTAAATGTGAAAATCTGCTGCCTTTGTTTGTTTTATATAATTGTAAATTGAATATCCTTAGTGTTGGACAGTTTGTCAGACAAAACAAGCCATTTACAACCATCACCTTGGGATTTGGAAAATTGTGATGGTCATTTTTTACAACTTTATGACATTTTATAAACTATAGTATTAATAGCAAGAGAATTATCAAGTTACTTAACAAAAATAATTGTTGGTTGCAGCCCTATTTGACTGTATATTGTTCTATCTGGAGCTTCTCTCATATTGTAATATGTGTCTAATTATAAAACATTGTTTGGATCACCATAGGTTTACCACTTGGCAACTAATAAAGAAAAAACTCAAAGACTACCACTCCCATATATAGTTTACCTGTGGTTGACTATTTCCATTGTGCCATACTGCTCTATCCATAGTTTGCCCAGGATGATATTGTGTACACAGCAGTAAGGGTTACTCCATGTATACGCCTCATTGTGCCTGGAGGAGAGGAAAGAAGGGAGAAAAAAAGGAGTGATTAAGGCAGGGAAGAGTAAAGGAGAAGAACATGAAAGAATGACAGAGAGGATGAAATAGATAGAGGCAGAACATTGGTGAGAAAAAAAAAGAGGATGAAAAGACAAGAGAGAAGATGAGGAACTGGTTTGGGATCAAGAAATTGTGATATGAACACACAGTTTCACCAGCCTTTCTTTTGGACTGACTTGAGTAGCTCTAGTGTGATGGTCCCCTTAGGCTCAGCTTCAACGCTCTTGCCCCAGAACTTGAGTTTGGGATAGATGGAGCCATGGAAGACAAAGTCCCCGGCTAGGCTCTCTGCATGGAAGGCACTGACTGGGGGATGATGGGATACCTGCTCCGATACCAGCCGGAAACCTTGCTCCTCTCTGTAAAAGGCAGTGACGAAGAGAGAAGATAACTAAACAGTTAAGACTGGTCCGTGCGTGCGTGCGTGCGTGCTTGCGTGCGTGCGTGCGTGCCTAGTGAGTTCATAGGTCTCTCCAAGCAGAGGGTTGAAGGGTTTTCCAGTTCTTTCCCACTGAGATGCAACTGCTGACACAGCAAAAGCAGCTACTGCCTGAAGAGAAAGAATTACAGATCATGTTAGTGAGTGTGATTTGACAATGTCTATGTGTGTGCATTTCTATTTCTATGTGTCTTGCATGTTCTCACAGACTTTTTTGAAGCTGGGCTTAGTCAATAAGTGTATGTATTTGTGTGTGTCGTGGGTTTTCATGCAAGTTGTTTAATTGATCAAACACAAAAGCATCAGTGGATTTAGGCACAATCGCCACAACTTTCCCTCCTCGTCTCCCTCCTCTTTTGCCTCATCTCTCCCATCACCTTACTCCTTCTCACTCGTGCCTCCAGACTCTACAAAGGACACAATCCTCTCTGAGGACCTCCTTGCCTTTCAATCTCTGTGACCCCCCCTAGCATGGAACGTAAGGAACCTAGGTGTGACACTGGATGACCAACTGCCCTTTGCTCTTCTGCAGATTCATCCTCCACAGCTTCAGGATATGGCAGTTCCTCACCTAGACCCAGGAATAGGGTTGGGCATGGAGAACCGGTTCCAAAACTCAGATTCCAAAGGAATTTTTTATTCCTAACAAATATCACTTGCAAAGCGATAAATATTTACTGCGACCATGGTTGGTCCACAAAAATCTATCCGTTTATTGGTCCATAAAGCTGTGCACGCTTGGAATTACGCTTGGATTTATTTTTTTAAAATGTAGTCAGCACATGAGTCTCTGGGTAGAACCATCATTGGTGTCATCATGGAGCGCGACAGCAGCAAGCGCTCAAAAGCTTCATTTTGTTCAGAAATATTAGGGGTCGACACAGTGCAACACATGTGCCAAACTTATTTAGTGCAAGGGAGGATGCACTATGACTATGATGAAACACCTTCGCCAGCATGGTATGCAAATCAACGAGTGTACCATGGTTTCATGGTACACTCGTTGAGCCGGTCTCCCTCTCCTTCATTTTCCTCCTCAGTCAACTCTCAAAAGCAGAGGATAAATTTCAACGTGGAATGCGATTGTATGTGTGTGTTTGAGCATTGTTCTATGCACGTGTGTATATGTATCATGATTGACCAATAATCGCCCTTAGGGTCCTATTATTAAAAAAAACAACAGCCAGCACCTCGACATGTTCTGACCCCACCCCTCAAAGAATTGGAATCGAGAATCGTCAAGAACCAGAATTGATAACCAGAATTGGAATCGTAAAATACAGATTATACCCAACCCTACCCAGGAAGCAGCGCAGGTTCTGGTCCAGATTCTTGTCATCCTGTGCCTAGACCACTGAAACCTTCTGGTGTGCCTGCATGTGCCATCCGACCTCAGTAGCTCATCCAAAATGTTCTCCCACACTACACTGCTCCTCTGCACAAATTGGATTCAAGACAGTGGTACTTGCCTACCATGCTGTGAATGGCTCAGGTCCAGCCTACATCCAGGACATGGTGAAATCACACACCCCAGTTCATCTACTATGTTCTGCTACTGCCAATTAGCGTGCTATTCCCTCGCTACAAAAGGGGCTCAGCCATTGCTCAACTAAATCATGACTGTTTGCATCCTGGCTCCTCAATGGTGTAACGGGATCCCCATTGAAATCATAATAGCAAAATATCTATACATATTCTTTCGCAGACTGCACCTTGTCCCATGAAACTTCGAAGTGCTGTAGCACTTGAAGCAGTTCGGCATATTTGATGCTCATGTACTTTCATGATTCTTACAATTTATAGATTGTATTCACATGGTTGAAATGCATGGATTTCTTTAACACAGGCAGCACAACTGTTTACATTCACTAGTTATTAACTAAGCATGCCAGAGTCAAAACTGCAACTGAAACTAATTTAGATTTATCTACCAAGTGCTGGTACACCATTGCTTATCACTAGTGTGTATGTGTTCTACGGAGCTGTAAAGGAAAATCGCATGTAGATGGCCTGTGTATGTCTCTAACCTCCATGCGTTCTATGGAGTCAGACAGCAAGCAGGCTCTGTTGATGAGGTAAGTGTGTTCCATGTATTCTGTGATTCTCTGCAGGAAGCTCAGAGGCTCGTTGAAGACGATGGGCATCGTGATCTTGGACAGTTCCTGTGAAAAGCACACAACATGAAATCCGTATTTTAGATCTGACCTTGGCTAACAGATTATGAATTTGAATAATGTCTGCAGACTGATGTTGAAACCACTGCTGGCCTATGTTATTTAACCATCAAAAATATAGATTCCAACATCATTTAATAAAGTAAAAAATTAATTTCATATATGTTTGACAGAATTTGAAATACTGCTTAATCTCTGGATACATACATACCCTAAAATAACATGCAGTTACTGAAAACCTGTTGTGTTGTTGAAGTGGGCCAAATAGTATATTCACTAGCCTGATCACCTAAACTACAGGGTATTTGTCATTGTGACATTGATGCTGTCATTTACTGCATGTGTAGAAAAGTAGCATTTGATTTGCTGGAAATCTGCAGGTCCTTACCAGTCCAATGCATTTCTTCAGGATGCTCCAGACACTGATAGTGTTTCTGGAGAACATGGGCACAGGTAATGATGTCCTGAAATTAAAGAAATTAAGAAATGACTGGGCATGAATGGAGAACATGGATGCACGGATTCCCAAATATTTGATACTCCATACTTATTTTCTTAAATGATCAGCTTTGGCATCTCTGGACCAACTAGCCAACCTAAAGGTCATTGTCACCCACAAAAAACAACTTCCTTTAAGTTAAAACACATGGTATTGGTTTGGCCATTCACCCAGTCTTTCACCAGCTGTAATGCTTCACAATGAGTAGTTTAATGTTCAGAAGGCCTCAGTTGTGTTGCCAGTATAAGTCTTTAACATCACAAGAAACATATTTCCAGAGATTATGGTGACATAAAAACACAGACACACAGAGCGAGAGAAGGAAACCAGTGCGTTCTCTCATGCCTGTCATGATACACTGCCATGTGTACAGCAGTATCTGATGTTACAAACTGGTCAGAATGAAAACCAAGGTTGTAGATGTGCAGTCTGTCAGGTGTGTTAACAGGCCTGAAGATACAGAAATGCCAAATGTAGATTGTATATAATGGAAGATGGTAACCAAGAATGTAACAAACAATTCACCCTAAATCTATAGCATCATATTCTGATGATTGTGGACAAACAGAGACAGACCAACTGATTTGTTCACATGAAAAACTCAAGACTCTCTTTCCTAGAGTGGAGTTTATTTCATGTTACCATTTGTAAAAACATAATCATATTTCACATCTAGAACATTGAGAGTCACACCACACTTGAGTCACACCAGGCGATGAAGCCTGAGAATTAAAAAAGAAATGTATACAGCACCAAATCATCAAGATCTATACAGTGCAGGTCTAGCGCACCAGACAGACCTCAACCTTCCCCAGGCGCACCACCACCCTTGCAGCAACACAAGGCCCTTCACCAGTAGCAGCTCCCTCATTCACAGTTGTCTCCTCACCAGTGGCAGAAACAGCGACGGTATTAATCCCAGGAAGAACATCCTCATAAACAGGCACTAGTACAGTCATACATGTTCAAAAAGAATGCTCTAATCTAATTACCTTACCTGAAACATGGAGACACAATAACACTCCTTCAAACTGCCCAAGTAACTACATTGAACTGAACCAACCCTCCTTAAAATATCCCCACATAAAAAAATGGAAGACACTCTGGGGGAATAATTATTTGGTATAAACAAAAATCACAACAACAATCACAATATATCACCAATCAAAAAAAGGAAAACTCATATTTGGCTAAAAATTAGCAGGTGACTTCTTGAAAATTTGTGTGCTTTATTTTGTGAACTCCAGAAAGAAACACGTCACTTCCCGTTGCTTGGGTCTGCATTGTTATGTGGGGATTTCAATGCATGAACTGGCAAGGAGAAAGATTTTATTGATACAGATGGCAATAATCATTTAGATGTATCTCCTCTATACCAACCTCCTGTTACAAAACAAAGGCACATCTATGACAGCATAGTTAAAAAGAATGGAAAATAAATTTTACAATGTGCAAAGCCCTGGGATTATACATTATTAATGGTAGGACACAAGGAGACTCCCTGGGCAGGTTACCTACAGCTCTGTGTTTGGAAATCACAGATCTACGAATGGAGAGAGAAAGGTCTCCCTGAAGTGTTGTTGTGCGCATTGGTCTAACATTCAAAACATGCTAGATAACTTTCTATGTAACCAATACATGAAAAACAAAGACAGCACAAGTCTGGCCACAAAATATGTGAACCACATATTGATGAAATTGGCAAAAAAAAGTCCTAAATAAAGAAAGCAAACCCCAAATCAAAAAAATATAAAGCAAAAGAACAATGGTTTGACATTGAATGTTCCTTTTTCAGAAATTATCTCAGAAACCTGACAAACAAAAAATACAATGACCCTGAAAACCAAGAATTATACCATGACTACCACACAGCCTTTAAACAATACAAGAAAATCATCAACTAAAAACAGGCAAATACACAGATGATGAATTAGTAAAAACTGAAAAGGCAATAGAATAAAACTCTTTTTGTAACCTGTAAAAAAAAATGTATTAAACCAAATACAACAATAGCATTGCAATACAGAATAGCAATGTATGGAAAACTATTTCTCAAATATATATCAAATCTAGAACACTCTAGTTAAAAACACACATCAGATGTCCACTATAGAAATGCAATGAGACGACTAAAATGCTTTACAATGGAAGAGCTACAAAAAAAACAGGCTGATTGTAAAAATGGAAAGACTTGTGGTATTGATGGTATCAGGACAGAACTGTTGAAACACAGTAACAGTAAACTTAAAATGGCTGTACTAAAATTATTAAATTAGGTATTAAAACATAACCATATATCCTGTACTTTGGAACAAGGGACTGATTGTCTCTGTTTTTAACGATATGAGTAATCTCAATTAAATTAATTATAGGTGTGTCTAAATAAAATTCAGAATGAGAGAAACTATTTTGTAGAATATTAAATTCAAGATTACCTGTCCTACCTGATTGAAAGCAACATACTATGTAAATCCCAAATGGACTTTATACCATAGAACAGCAGACCATATATTTACTCTGATATAATTTACTGGACAGAGAATTTCAATTAGCCCAATCCTATGAAAATACAAATCCTAATTAGATATAGGTCAGTGATCATAAACTCACTTTCGAAACTGGTCACCATAAGAGAGAATGGCTAGAAAGAGCAAAGAGAATTTGTATACAATGGAGAAGTTCAGACAGCAATAAATGTTCTTAAAGTTGTGCAAAATACAAAGAAATTAGAAAATATTTCTTCCTCAAATTCAACCAGAAACCCCCAGACTTTATTGACCTCCCAAAACTCAGACTAATTCAAACCCTGCTGGGAGACTGCAGACTGTAGCAGAAGTGGCAGGAGAATGCGTGTCGTAAAGCAAGACATATTTCAATGTAAGACACTTTTTCTTTTTTGTCTTTTCCTTCATTTTATTATTTACTCTTTACATTTTATTGTTTCTATGTGATGTTTTGCTTCAGAAACATAATTCCCTGAGAACCCTGGACATACAGCATTATTGTGTCTAATGAATACTGAAATATGTCTTTCAAATGAAGCTTACAGCTTTTTATTACTTAAGTAAAAATGACAGCTCACAGTTAAGATGTGTAAAAACTATTTGTTGGAATAATTGTCAACAAAAACAACTTCAAAATCTGTAAACAAAAGATTTTTAAAAAACGCAGAGGGATTCATTAAAAAAAGCATTCAATGCTAAAGAATTTGGACCCTGCCCAACACATTGTACACCTCTGGGACATTATGTTTCTGTCCATCCGACGCTGCCAGGTTGCACCTCAGACTGTCCAGGAGCTCAGTGATGCCCTGGTCCATATCTGGGAGGAGATACCCCAGGACACCATCCATCGTCTCATTAGGAGCCTGCCCCGATGTTGTCAGGCATGCATACAAGCACATGGGGGCCATACAAACTACTGAGTACCATTTTGAGTTGCTGCAATGACATTTCAGCAAAATGGACTAGCCTACTGCATAATTGTTTCACTTTGATTTTCTAGGTGTCTTTGAATTCAGCCCTCTGTAGGTTGATAATATTCATTTCCATCAAACGATGTGGCATCCTTTTGTTCCTAACACATTACCCAGTACCCATTACTCAGTATAGATATTAAGCATGATTTTTTTTTTCTTTCCCCATTGAGATCTGATGCGTTTTCGAATTGTTGCTTTAATTTTTTTGCTCAGTAGTTTCTGGACAACACATAAAGCAGCTACAAAATAAAATACACACTGCAGATGGAATGTGGTGCAAGGGATGCTAAAGTACCTGTAATTCTTGACGCCGTTCTCCTGAACTGATCCGTTCCTCTGACTGCTGCTGTCAAACACCAGTGTATCTTTGAAACTGGCCTCTGACTCGTCTGAATCCAGGCCTGTGGGAGAGAAAATGTGACATAAGGTTAGAGTTATAACATATCTTGTAACAGCCAATGTTCTGTGCACAATAACTTCATTCTGAAACAGTTTACAGTGAATCTCTTCTTTACTGACCTAACATTACGCCACTTTAACAACCTTATGTACCCAAAGTACAATACCAGAGTAAGATACAATATATGCCAGGTTAAACAATGGAGAAATACATATAAACTGTCATGCTGCAGCCATATGAAACCATGGCAACTTGTTTAAATAAATAGCTGCAAAACAATGTTGGAAATAAAATAAAATACAATGTGACATTATCATGCAGTGTGGACAGTCATTTCCTAAATTCAATGCAATATTAAGGGTAAACTAGAACTCCAAGCAGTTATAATCGGGCTCTAAGCCAACCATGCAACAGTCAACATTGGGGACCCAATGTAATTCACTGTCTTGGTCCACCAGCCACCTAATGTTACAGTTGGCATCTTACAGTAGGGTCAGTATCCTCTGAATACGTAAGTAATGACTGTCACCTGAGTTTTTTTTTACAATGTTTATACACATAACGACTTTTACACATTTTTGTAATTTGTGGTATCCCATATAAGGGTCAGGAGGAATGAAAATCAACTAAAAAAAAACTTACTGGATTAGACAAATGGTCAATGAGTTATGGTATGATAATCCACAGGCATGGCACAAAAAGTGTTATTTATGCAATCTTGTCCATTTATAGTGCGTTAGTGTATCTCTGTCACCACAAGTGATACCTCTCCATTGACAACTAATGTGATGGTATGTTAATATAGCCAGGAGTACACATGGCAATGTTAACTAGCCACATCTACAAATGAATCATTATAAAAAAAACATGCATCATGATTTATTGAATGGAAGGTAAAAGGAACATTGTCAATGGGCTCTATGGTTTATGAGTAAAAAGAATTAATTACAGCGCCCCCTATTATTTTACACAATTTGGGCCAATTGTTTTGTGCAAATCATTTTGCACTTCATCTACAAACTTAAATTTGGTATACCGACCATGTACAGTGTTGTTTGCAGCATGACCTTCATTGGCAGAATAATAAGAACAATAAGAAATAAAGCTACAAGTACAGATGAATGGGCCCTCGCACATTCCTGCGTGTCAGGGATGCTGGCAGCGCCCGTCGGTGGACATGACGTTTTGCACATTTTCTATCAATTCTTGTTCTCCACTATGTGGCACAAGAGAATGCTCTAAACACCCATTATGTTTATGTCAAATGTTTGCAAACTGGGAATTATGAAGGTCATGTGAAACACAACATTGATTGAAAATTTATTACACACCAGAATTAAACATTTTGCGATGCAGAGTAATAATGCTCCAAAACAAAAAAGTCATGACCTGGATTTAACTAAGGAAATAGGTACGCTCCCTAGCAAATTGAAGCCTTTTTTCCCCAATTAGCCTCACTGATAAGTGGTTTTCTTACCTATTTGCTTAGTTAAATCCAGGTGGTGACTTTTTTTTGGGCCGGGCAATGTATCACACACACATATACACATATGTATATATATATATATATATAGCCCACAAATCAATTTAGAGATGATTCCAGGATTTTCATCTCACACTAAATAAAGTAAGTGTGTGTCTGTGTGCTACCGGCACTGGGCTGCAGCCACCCTCCCCGCTCTTGTTGGAGCATCCAGGCTTTCCATCCTCTGGCCCCGAACTTGCTAACCCTCACCTCCCCGCTGTCCCAGAACGGCTCAAAGAACTCAACCTGCACACACAAATAAAAACATTAATTGGAAGACACAAATTCCACCTTATTTAAAATTCTTTATAAATTATTATTTGATAAAAGATTTTGCCAATAGCAAAATAGGAAACAGTAGACATTTTGGTAAATATGCATATTCACTTAGATGATATATACATGTTTGCTAGCTAGCAGTCTTCTTCACCTCCTTGATTATGCTTTTCTTACACATTACTGGCACCAACTGCAGATCTGTCTCTAGTCGTCCTGCGTGCGTGCATGCATGCATGATACGAACAAAATGGGAACCCAAAAACCTGGAGGTTTAGATTTACAATTTAGATATTAAAATAAACATTAGGTTCAGTGTCAAGTTTTTTATTGAAACATGTAAGAATTTCATGGCTGAAGCAGGTGATAAAACTGGGCTGAGTAACTGAAAATGGAACTGAAGCACAAATCAGTCCTCTCAGAAAAACCGGGAAAATTAATGGTTAAAGAAAACCTCTGTTACCCAACATGTCCTCCTCAATCCCTGGCAGGGCCGGGTGAGAGACCATACTGCCGTCTCACACAGCACTGAGCGTGCTTAGACACTTTCCATAGGCTGAGTTGACCTTTGACACAGTGAAGTTGCTGAAGTAGCTCTGGGTGAACAGCAGATAATCCCTCCACAAGGGGGCACTGTTTGGGTGGATGAACACCTGGAATACAATAGACAAATCACGAGTTAGCCATGTCAGAATGACTGTAAGGTTTGGTATACAGACATTCTCATAGGTCAGCAGTGGTCAGTGACAAAAAGTAGGAATATGATGAAGAATTCCATACATGGCTAAACAAAGATATCACTCTGGTCCACTCTTTTCAGGGCAAAAAAAATAAACCCTTGCTGTAGTTGCATGTACTCAAAATACAAAAGCACTGAGTGAGTTATATGAAAACACATGAGGGCTGCACACTGACCAGTTTCTTCCATTCTTTAGCCAGAAGTGAGGGCTCCCAGAGCTCTTGACAGATCCTGAGCCTCTCCAGCTGCAGAGCTATGCAGCTAGGATTGGTGGCGACCGCTCACTCGGCGATGCTCAGCTTTTTCTCCAGGACTGCACGGTGGGAAGACTTGCGACGTTCAGCCAAATCGCTGCCTTGTCGATTCTCCTCCTCGCCTCCAAACACTGTTGCACTCAGTTCATCCTAGAGAGGAAGAGGGGAGGAGAAAGTAGAGAAGTCATATAAAGCAAATTTCAAGGACTGCCTATTCTCACCTACGTAACATTGCATAAATCAGGCAAATAGGTTTAGGCAGGACTACTGCAACTCCCTATTCGCCTCAAAACCCCTGGATCAAGAGTAGGCTTTTTAAGAAGAGGTGTAATTACAGCTACTTTAAAAGGACTGTCGTACGTAGCCTTTTAATAAGGACAGGTTGATCACATTTAGTAAGGAAGTTCTAACTAATAGTAAAACTTCCTTTAGCAGCTTAGATGGGACGGGATCTAAGAGACATGTTGAAGGTTTAGATCAGGGCTCCCCAAACTTTTTCCTGTGAGGGCCACATAACTTTTCCCTTCTCTGATGGGGGCCGGGGTCAGTTTGTAACAGAAAAACTGTGACGATCGCAGGGGTGCCGAAATCTAAACATTTATTGTTTTCCAGAAAGCCACACATAACCAAATATTAATAACCCTTTCCGGGATCGTCACAGAAAAAAAAGTCAGGAAATAAACAATACTATTAATGAAATAAATAATAACCAAATAACCCTCTCTGGGATCTTAACAGAAAAAAAGTCCATTTAACATTAACTTTCTGTTGTGCCGTGCACAATCTTAACAGATAAAATTTCGCTTAGTTGTCAGAACAGAATCTCTTACTCAAATGACTCATATGAGCAGTCTCTCAAAGATGGATGAAGTTGTGATTTTTCACTTGTTCCAAAAGCAGCGCAAGTTTCACCTCAAATGCTTTTATGTGAGAATACATATTGCAAATGAGTTTCCCCTGGCCTTGTAGCTGCAAGTTAAGGCTGTTCAGCATTTCTGTCACGTCTGTTAAAAATGCGAGGCGCCATTTCCATTCTAGGTCGATCAGCTCTGGGACCGTTTTATCTTTTGAATGAAGAAATGCGTTAATTTCGGGTAGCAGCTCGTAAAAACGCCTCAAAACTCTGCCCCGGCTCAACCATCGGACCTCTGTGTAGTACAGCACATCGCCGTGCGCAGACTGCAGTTCAGACGGGAATTGTTGGAACTGCCTGTGTTTAAGTCCCTTTGCTCTGATGTGGCCAGACATCAGAGCATTATAAAAAAATCATAATGCGTCTCTGGTATTGTTCAGGGGGCCGGGCCAAATGTGGAGGCGTGTCGTGTCCGGCCCGCGGGCCTTAGTTTGGGGACCACTGCTCTATAGAGAAGTAGTGCGTAAAAGTGGCTTAGTTTTAAATAGCAGGGTGTGCCTTCAGCACTTTCACAGCAGACAGTGATGTATTGTTTTAATAGCTAATGCTGCTTCTGTATCTCATCATGACCCGGGATGATTTCACCTCCATCTTTTTCCTGCACACTCCAAACTTTCATTCACCTTTCACACTGACATACATGTGCACCACAATCACGCACAGGCACAGCTGTGCAGCCAGTCTGTCTCCGATATCAGCTCTGACCCGCTGATGTTACATGGGCTCCAGGAGTGCTGGATCGATATCCACGTATCATTAACCCACATCCAGAGTGTGCTGAGCTGGAGGCAGGCAGCCGAGCAGCAACACACACACGTCGTCTTCTTTTCTTTTTTTTATGCAGTCTGCACCATCCCTCCTCTTTTCCTTCAACGTTGGGTCAGGTTCATGTCCTCTACATCTAGTCACGAAGAAGGGGGAAAGGAAAGAGGGATGGGGGAGAGAGGAGGAAGGGATGAATGGATGGAGGGAGACAAGGGGAGAGATGGGCAGAAGGGGAGGGACGGCGAGGGAAAACAAGCTTTGAATACAAATGAGCTGACACACATAATGCATGCCCTCCCTCCCTCCCTCCCTCCCTCCATCTCTCTCTCTCTCTCTCTCTCTCTCTCTCTCTCGATCACTGTCTCTCACAC
>JAVQJF010020429.1:0-14219 GCA_036023855.1 Gadopsis marmoratus
GTGTGTGTGTGTGTGTGTGTGTGTGTGTGTGTGTGTGTGTGTGTGTGTGTGTGTGTGTGTGTGTGTGTGTGTGTGTGTGTGTGTGTGTGTGTGTGTGTCGGGGGGTACAGCTCGGAGGCTAGTGAGGCTTGGTGGAATGGGTTAATGCTTCAAACTTATTGTTTCCATGACAACAGCAGTCTCCATAGAATGTAAGCTTGATGAAGGAGCCGTGCTCAAGTGCTGAGTGACACTTTGTTTATGAGGGTGGAAGTATTTTCGTCATGGGGTCTTGTTTTTTTCCTCACATCATGTCCTCGCTGATTGAGTGAGACCTCACATGACTCGATGTGGGTTTGATTGCGGGTATTTGTATGCATAGACTTTATGGAATTTTCTCTCTTCGGCGTTGACCCCGAGGCGCTTCTTGAGACATTGGTTTGATTTTAGAATCAAATAAGCAAGATCAGATGTCTGTGTTTGTGTGTGTGATAGGGATTCACATGAATATGCAAACACAGCCAGCAGACTGGGAGACGTGTTTAGAAGCTTCTTGAAAATGGGCTACTCTGGTCTTCTGCTAGTTGACATTTCTCAAGATCATATCTTTGTGTGCTTTGATCCTTGACGAAAATCCTTTCATCTCCATGCCGTAGGATCATGCACAAGGAACAAGGCTGCGTGTAGCCTAACCCTGTGTGTGTGTGTGTGTGTGTCTAAGACTGAATGCACACCAAATATGTTGTTACAGAGATTAGCACAGGGTTGTGCAGCAGTGTGGGAGTGTCACTACATGGCCATGCTTATTGTAGCACAAGTAGGAATACTAACCAGAAATCACAACTTGACGAGCATACAATGCCAAGCGACTGCACGGCGATTAACGTCAGGTTTTGTTTGTGCAAAAGTTGATTCTGTTTCAACTTTTTTCGCCACAGGGCAGCTGCGTTTATGTTATTCAGCATCTCCTGCAGTCTCCACCACCGCAGCCTAGACGCACTACCCACATTGAAATGAATGGGAGGACTAGCGTTTTTCACTGCAGTGCCTGACTTGGTTTGATTCAGCCTAAGACTGTATGGATTCTTTTTTTTAAGGAATGGCTGAAAAGAAGAAGAAGAGCCAACATCACGGAACCAAGAGAGAAGGGACATTCTTTTTCCCAATAGGCTCACACTTCTCTCTCTGTCGTTCTATCTGACTTTCTCCTTTCATTCAAATTTCCTATGGCTCTTCTCTTCTCTACTCATTTGTTCCCTTACGTGCTTCCTCTCTCTCTTTCCCGTCCTCACTTGACAATCATTTTTAGTCAATTTCAGTCATTAGATCACGTGTTATTATTATGTGATATTATGTGCATCTAAGTTGTCAGCCACAGATTGTGAGTCTTACATACAGCTTGAAGATGTTCAGTTTCTTGCCAACCAGATTTTAAAATGAACAAGATACAGTATGTGACTTTCAACACACTAATTGTTAAAGCCCAGTATGCTGCTTCTAGCATCTCAGGATGACCCAGTTTTCTGGCATTTGTCACTAAACTTTACTAAGAATGGTGCAATGACCGAAAAATACCCAGTTAGCTGCAGCAGTACTGGTGGTGAAAATGCCATTGTGACTAGAGAGGTCACAGGAAAGTGAGAACATCTATTCACAGCAGGCAAAGAAAAAAAAATGCGAATAAAATTTCAACACAAAAGTGATACACAGAAAGGGCATTTCAGGGCACACAACTCATACTGTATGTCAATCATTGAATCAGATACTGTATTCTGGGCTCCACTTTAATATAAAGATGCATGCAATTTCCAGTAGAGGGTAAATGAACAGTGAAAATCAACACAAAAGTTGGTGTTAACAGCATAATCGACGATCCATCCTGCCTGGTGTCAAGTTGCAATGCTGGTTGTAATATTGTTGCTGCATATAATGCATTGTTTGAATACTATAGTTTACCAGAACATCTATACTTAAACATATACAATTTAGTATATAAAATGTCAAAAACTCAAAAAAAAAATACATCAGAGCCCAAGGTGACATCTTCAAATTGTACGTGATTTCATTCTCATCAGTCACATTAAGGAGAACAGATTGATAAATATCACTTGTTTGAGAACATTGCTTGTTATTTTTAGCCCAGAACCTAAAGATGTGCAATTTGCAATGATATAAAAGAGAGAACAGAGAAAAAGGATGAAATCGTCACATTTCAAAAGCTGGAACCAGAGAATGTGTGTTTTTCTTTGCTTGAAGAATGTTGAAATGCTGAAATTATCAGTGTTATGTGCCAAGCAGCTGAGAGGTTTAGTTGTGCTTGTCTGTGTCCCTGCCCCCCCCCCCCCGTCATCTCTGCAGGTATGCCGTCACTGATTAATTGCCACCTGTGCTGCCATGGTGAACGGCTCCGGAGGTGTGTCTAGCCCTAAACCAACCAATCCGCTGGGAGAAGACGGAGCTATAAAGGGAAGACACCTGGGAAGCCAGAGGACTCGTCTTCATTCTGCTTGAGAATTACTGCATGTGTGCAAGTCTCTGTGGAGACTGTTGGAAAAGGTACGTGGTGGCTGTGCTAGAGGCATGTTGGGGCACCCTGTACATTGCACTCACATTGTTCTGGTACTGTTAGAGACACTAGGTAAGTGGGTGGTGCCGCCCCTGTATGGTTTTCTTGAGTTCTTCTTCAGCGTCAGTGGAGTTAGCCATTTGTTTGTTCTTTTGCTCTGTCTTAGGTAGATCTTAGTTTAGAGGTGGCTTTGTTCTGTTACTTGCATTTTCTCTGGTATCCACCAAAGGCTGAGTCCAGCCTCCCCCACATTTGTATCTGTGAGAAACAGTCGGCAATAAATTGACTGATGCTGCAACCCTTAATAAATTATTTTGTCAAACTATTTCCAAGGTCAAGAATGCAATTTCAAGTTCACAGTAAAGGTAATCTCATATTGCAGTAATTGATACCATTATTTATATATAAATAAAGACTTAAAACACTTGAGTAAGCCAGACTTTTGGCTAATTCAGTGACTGAAATACCATACAAATCAAGGCTTTATCACGTTGATGTACAACTCCTGCTAATCCACTATTGCCAAGAAGCAGACCTGCTAATTGATTAGCAACATTGCCAGCAATGGCCAAATTCAACTGCAGGTAACTTATTAAAAGCATAGCTACTGCTGTAGAAACAGTATAATCTCTACTGTTAACAAAGCTCGTTTCCTGTTTATATCACGGAATCGACCAATCCTAACCTGTAGACCTTCTGTCTACGCTGTTTTGCAGTAAGATTGTGTGTCCAGAGCTGCATAAGTACACCTCTCACAGCTGCCTTATCCTGGTGGTTATAGACCCCTGGTGGTTATAGACCCCCGCTTATTCTGCTCACTGACAGCTACCTTTACAGCTAACTAATTGGCCTGCCGGCCACCTTTAATTGGAAATCTATGGCTGCATTTATTTTAGAGCACAGCTGTCGAGCACAAGTCTCTACGTTTATGTATTATCAAACTGCAAATAATCAATTACTGGTAGACAGCACCTGATATTTCATGGGCAATACCTTTATCAAAGCTTAAGCAGACTGAGAAGGCAGGGCTGAAGAAGAGAGCCTGAGGAACAGAGGCTAGAGTGCATCAGCTCTTCCTTAGCTGGGTAGTACCAAAAGCTTTAGCCTTATCGAATGCTGCTAGAATGTGAGGGGCCAAGAGAGGACTCCTAGGAGCTTCCTGTTGATTAGGAATAGATCAAAGCAATTGATCTTATAAAAGTGGCTGCTGAGCTGTGTACCCTCACCTTGTACAATAATCGTGTGTTACTCATTCTCAGGTAAAAATGGGGGGGAGTGAAATTGATTATCAGATGCCCTTGTATCCCAGCATTATGTGTCTGTCTTGTTCCATATGTTGAAACAGATTGGAGAGAAATGCACAGCTTTTTCTTTATGTTCCTATTACAGACTTGTCTTGGTGCAGCTGTGTGGTTGCTAAGCCTGCTCTGAAAACGTGCAAGCATGATGTAGCACCAACCAGACAGCCAAATAAAGTAAATTTAGATTCATTACAACAGGAGGTAAATGCAGGGTAGCAATGAGTCGGCTGTAACACCTGAACACCTACATGTTACAATTGAGAGTGCGTGGAAATTGGCCAGCAAAATGGATAGCTAAACGTAATGGGTGAAAGACTGATCGTTGGCTAAAACTAATAGATGAATGGTTGAAGTAGTTGGCTAAAAGTATAAATTGGTGTAATGGATAAAAGGTTGAAGCATTCCGTTTTGCCACTGCAAAAAGACGTTGGGTAGCACTGTTTGAGAAAACCAAGTATCTGAAGTCCATATGGAACATCTGTAAAATGTTAAATGCCAGGAAGGAGGGTGCACATGCTTATAGGTGTTCTACATTCATCTTCACCTGCTGATGATACACAAGGTCACCTGTGCCTCAGTGCTGTCATGGGGAAAGATCAGTGCGTGTTTTGGCTTAACTTTGTGATTTAATGCTGTGTGGATAGGGGCTTTGACCTACTGCGTGTGCAGTGTGTGTGCTTGAGAAGCTGTGGACGACCAGCATGTGCGTGTGTATGTCTAGGACTCTTGTAATTTAAAGCTGTGCATTCAGGGGCCAATTAATCAGGTGGTGTCATTATGAGAAGGGCTTATGAATGTGTTGCCCTCTCCCTGGGAAACAGGATGCAGAACAAAGACTTTACCTTAATTATGAACAAGTTAAGGGACGTGTTCCGTACAACTCTCCCTCCTGCTTCTTCTCTTTCAGTTTGAGCTACAGTAGCTCTTCTGTTGGATGGACCAAACAGGCCAGCCTTTGCTCCACACGCACATCAATGAGCCCGTCGCCGGTTCAGCGAGTTTTCCTTCCTTGGACCACTTTTGGTAGGTACTGACCAATGTAGGCCGGGAACACCCGACAAGAGCTGCAGCTGTGGTCATAAAGTTATGGCTGATTGGTGTCTGCTGCCATGCAGTGTCTAATTTGTCCAGCAACCAGGTTAATAAATGCATGCACACACGAATGTGCTTTTCCTGGTTTGTGAGTCAGCCTGACCTTGTTCATTCCCTCACAAGGTTCTCTGCAAAATAAAATGTAGCTGCCCCTGAAAACTACAAAAACAAAACTCCCAATCTTGCACCAGTCCAGTACGTTCCAGTACCTTCATCCTTGAGTTAACAGCAGAGCACAGGCGACAATTTCAGATGGCTAAGCATTTCAATAGCCCACGCTTTGACGGAGCAAAGTCAATAGGTCACTTTAATGACGTTTACTTTTTTTTTTAACTTTGACGTGCAGTTTGCCAGTGGGGGCATGCACATTTGTCAGGCTGCATGAAGCTTTTGTGAGGGGATTGACGGTGAGTGATGAATTAGCATAGTAATTGATAATTACTCAAAGATCAGTGGGGCCATTGTTTCTTAGACGGCTCAACATGTTTTCCCTCAGGTTTAGGTCAGCTCTAAAAGGAGAAATATAATTGAGTGTCTTGTGACTTAATTAACAAGCTTGCACTAATTACAGGAAAATGAATGAGGACAGGGGCCGCTCACACTCCACCAATTTAACTTTTCTCATTTATGCTCCCCCAAGTCACCTCTGACCATAAGTGACTAGCGGTCAAACTATTGACGAATTGATTAGTTTGACGAAAAATCATAATTTTGATAATTGACTGATTAAGATGTTCATCAAGGAAAACTGCCAAACATTCACGGGTTGAAAACTGGAGATTTTGCTGCTGCTCTATTTGATATGATTGTAAGAAAACTTGATTAAATATCAAACTGACATTTTGTAGTAATGCAAATTTCCTACCTTGGAAAATAAACGTACTTACTCGCGTAACAATGATTTTGTAACAGTTTTGGAAGGCGCTTGACAACTGATGTGTTCCTGCTGGTAGGGGCCTCAGATCAGATAATACTTATGATTCGATCTTGGGGAACAATTTCAATCACTCTAATAATAATAATGCATCTGCTCTTCAGATAAGAGACAAATGCACTAAGAGGAATGATCCAAGGGACATCTATTCGTTTCTTTGCGGTATTCCATAGGTGAAGCTACCCTTCTCTTTATCCATCTGTTTGCCTGTAGTACTTTGACTGATTGCATTTTGTCATTCAGACCTTTTTTTTTTCCTCACACTTCGTCTCTCTCGCCATCTCTTTGGTACCCAACCTCTGATTCTGATCGCCCTGGGGTCTTTCTTCTTCCGATCAGGCCGCCAGTGCTTCTTGTCTGTCACCTAATCTGGTAGAGGTGTTATCAAGACACAATTTCTTCAGCCTCTAATGACGAGTAAATAATACCCTCACATCAAACCGTGAGCCAGATGAAAGGGAAAAGCACAGTGCCGATAAAAGAATAGAGGGAGGCGACGCAGCTGTTTGTCAACTAAGGACAGGCGTGTCTGTCTATCTTTCTTTTCTCTGCCTCTCTCAACGACATGTTTGTTCATGTGCCCGCCTCTGCCTCTGATGTCAGATGGAATGAAACCCGGGTGTTCGTCACTGGGATCCAGGAGACCGTCGGAGGACTCACCAGGGCCTCCCCCGCGCGCAATTTCCATTTCAAAGCCACCTACTTTTACCGTTATAATTTCATCTAAGGCAACTGTTAAATGAACATTCCTAACTGCTGACTAGGACAAAGATATTTTGAAAAAAGAGGGAGATGTATGCATTGGTAATGAAGTGGAGAGAAGGTAGGGCGACTGCAATCAAAGGTATGGTAATGCCTACGGTAAAAAGACTGGGGAACTTGCAGGGCCTCTGGAATAAGGGGGTGCAGGGGAGAAACGCAGCTAGTGAAAAGGATGTCTTCTTGGGAATGGCGTGAGGAGGGAGGAGGGTGGGGGAGGGGCAGAGGAGATATTTTTACAGTTCAGTTGCACTGGGGCTATAGATAGGCTTCTTCAGAAATCACCTGAGAGATCCAGTCTTCCTACAGAGAGGCACTTGGGAGCTTTTCAGCTATTTTATTCCCCTTTGCTGCAAACTCAACCACTTTGAGCTCACAGTGCTGTTCGCTTGTCTCAGATAAATCATTGATACTCCGGTCGGCAAAAGGCAGGATAAAAGTGAAGCAATGTTGGTCGGGAAGAGTTCTGACGCTGTCAAAGTGGTGGCCGCGCATTAAAACCTGTAGACCTTAATGAGAAATTCGGGCGCTTTGAAAAGTTTGACAAGAACTACCAAGTGATTTAGGAGGAGATTGTTAACATTTATAGTCTCACTCCTCCTCACCTCTTGTCTTATAATACCAATAAAATTTGGTCGGCTCCTCGTCTCACTTTCTCCTGTTTCTTTCTTTTTATATAAAGCTTTTGCCTCTCCTATTCTCTCGATTCATCATTTATTTATTGCGGGCAGACGGATGAGGCTTGACTAAGGCCACAGAGCGAAATACTGAGGGCGATGAAACATTGACAACTGTCTCTGAAGAGTCTACAATAACAGATTGAAGAACTTGCATTTATCTATTGAAATGGAAGCTTGGGTATTCATAGATCGAGGAACAGTGACGCATGTCACAGTAGTGTTGTTGGACTCGGCTCTTATTTTGTTGATGCAAGGTCACAGAACATGTGTTCTTTGAGAAGAGTTTTGCACAATTTGCCTATTCACTTGAGTACCTACATTCACCAGAGTGACTTCTGTAGAGTCAAAGAAAGTCTTAATGCACAAAAACAAGAAAAATATGTAGTTACAGTTAAGATTGTCGGAAATGTCACTACAGCTAAAAATAACTGCTCGCACATCAGCGCTCCGAGGCGATATCCACCAGCTCTACAGCCATCTTTCTATAACCTCTGACGTGACAACTGCAAGACCTTTCATCTCTCTCAGCTGGAGTTATTCTGAGTCAACAAACACAATCTGTTTCTCTTCTCCTTCATCTCCATCGTTGTTCTTTCATTTCTCCCCACGTCTACAATTAATGCATTTATTTCGAGGCTTCCTCTCGCTCTTCAAAGACACGCACCGGGGACACAGCTGTCGCTCCAACCATCAAAGTCCTCCTGCACTCCTCCTTCTGCCCTCTACCGCCTTTTCTTTAAACTCTCCTTCTTTTTACCCACTTTACTTCTGCAATGACAATGAAACGATGGCATCTTCCAAGTCCTCACTGTGTCTCCCTTCATTTTTAGCCATCCAAAAAAAAAAAACATAAATTGGTAAATAAATGGAACACATTTTTCAAACCCAGATGCAAAATAGGCAAGGCCAGTTTCCCCACTTTCCCGCTCTCCATTTTGTTTTGGTGTCTGCAATCGTCCTTTCATCTTCCCCCGGGATGCTTGCTGAGTGATCCAGGTGCACACGGCAAACACTTATTCATCTCAGAGTTATCATTTCAGCCATGATACCTGACTCTACCCAGCGCCACAACGCTCTCCAGAGCAGAGCACTCTGGGATATGACTAATGCTTTCTCCAAGCGTTGTGATTTGTCTAATCTGCCCTGCCTTCTGGGATGCGAGCAAGACTTCCTTGAATGTTGCCTGAGCTTGCCCACAGCTGGTTTCCACCTGGTTGGCTGGCTCATATCTCCCGCCCTGCTTTTTATATATATATACACTCTCTCTATTTTCTCCCCTCCGTGTCTGTACGTGGTTTCCCTCTGAATCCCTCTTGCTTTAAACGCAGATGCAGAGGCACACGTGTACACAGCTGCAGAGATTTGCAGGGAAAAGGTAGTTTGAGGAGAGTAGCGAGAAACATAATTTGTGGCACCTGGTAGGGAGCAGCACATCATTATCACTAACAACCAAGGTTGTTGTTTACTCTGCATGTGTATATTCTGGTAGTTTAATAGTCCTTTTTAAGCTTGTTATTTCCAAATAAAGAATACATTAAACTTCCAGGTACAAATGTTTGTCTCCTGTGAGATCTCTCCTTTAATTCACCCAAATATAGCTGCTTTAACATGTTTTCCTTCAAGCTTGTTTAGTTAATCAGGGAAAAGTCATTCTATTGTCGAGAGGGATTTCTTTATGTACTTGTTTGAAAGTTTAAAGCCACTATGTGGCTGTATCCTAGTGGTCTTGGATGTATGCCAGGTCATCTAAAAACCCCTGGTTCAATCCCGGCAGAGTGAGTGTACATGAACCCACTCACTGCTTTAACCACACCCTCGACCATGTTCTTGTCTATGGTGTTGATATTGAACATCTAATAGTCTTTCCACAGAATCTTTTTTTTTATTTATATTTTTTTATCTGACCATTATTTAATAACTTTTGAATTCCTATTACTGGACTACACTCCATTATGCAAACATTCCTACACTAGATGTCTATCTGAAAGTGCTGTAGCTACATTTACATTCCATCGGCATTTACTTCAGTGCCATATCTCAGTTGAAGTCAGTTGTAATGACTTCATGAGCTTTTTTTAATGATAAAATTGTAACTATTGGAGACAAAATTCAGCACCTCCTGCCCTCAGCTGGTACTGACCTAGCTTCAGCTATGAAACCTGATGTATATGAACAGTTTTTCTCTAATCAACCTTCATCAGCTAACTTTAATGATTTTGTCATCTAATCTTTCAACATGTCTCTTAGATCCCGTCCCAACTAAAGTGCTAAAGGAAGTTGTACCATTAGTTAGCACTTCCTTATTAAATATCATCAATCTGTCCTTATTAAAAGGCTATGTACCACAGTCCTTTTAAAGTAGCTGTAATTAAACCTCCCACCCCTTAGACGAGGGGTGGCTTGGGCAAACCCTGAGCCCCCCTTTTAGTTACGCAGCTATAGGCCTAGACTGCTGGGACACATCCCATGATGCACTGAGCTGTTCTCTCCTCTTCCCGAGTGGATGCTGCTACTGTTATTATTAGTGTAGCTGTTGTTGTACTGCTAATACTATTGATTGTTTTTAACATCGGTAGCATTGTACCACTGCTTTACATCTGTATATGGAATTGTACTGTGCTACAGTGTGTTCTCTTTCATCCTGCTCTCACTCTATTTCCCTTATATAAATAAAATTGAATTGAATCCTTCTTGCATGTCTTCCCATTCTCTATTTCTAGGCCGTCTCTACTAAAAGGCTAAAATGCTCAAACTATCCAAAGAAAGACACACCCGTGCGAAACCAGCAGTATATGAGTCCTGTATGTAGCAACCTTATGTGTTAGATGTTGCCCCATTGAAGTGGGCAATCCTCTTTGCACAAACGTGTCTCCAAGATATTCCTTTTACTACACATTTGTTTAGCGAAAATACATTTTGAATGAAATAACTGCTGCCCTGCTGTTCAAGGATCAGCATCTTTCCCTAACCTTAAGAAAGTGAGGTGAGTGCTTAAACATAACCTTAATCATGCTATTGTTCCTATAAAAACAGATTTTGTAGGGAAAACAAATGAAATACAACACGGAGAAACAGATAAGCTTATACATACTCTTATATCTTCCTGCCTCGATTATTCTACTGCCTTGTTTACTTGTCTAAACTACCGAGCTAATGAGCAGCTTCAAATTGTCCAAAATTGACCAACAAGACTTCTGACAAAAACAAAGTGATTCTCATACATCGTACCAATTTTGACTTCGCTGTTTTGGCTTGCAGTCTTTTTTTAGAATCCATTTTAAAGTGCATTTAGTCATATACAAGGCTCTCAATCATCTGGGGTCAGAGTATATAACCGAGATCCTCATTCCGTGCCGCCCATACATGCCCCTCTGGTCTGCCGGTCTGTGTCTTTGAGAAGGTAAAATGATGCTGCCTCCATCTACTATATGGTTACAACATGATTAGTATCAACTCGGTATGCATTATGATTTTTCTGGTTTTTTCCTTCACTGTAAGAGTGTCTCTCTCTTTTTCTCACTCTCTTTACACTTGGGCCCTGTGATCTGCATTGAAGGCCCCAATGAGATCCTCCACCTCCGGTGTTTGTGCCTGATGAGCTCCTTGATAAACAAACAGCTTGTATCTCCCCCCCCCCCCCACTGTTGGGACTTTTAACCTCAATATTTGGAATGTTTAATGGGGAAATGTCATGTTGAGGGAAACAGGTGGACTATTTACTATGGTGCTGCTATTGTATACAGACCAAGTGCCAGATGCATAAAACTTTTTGGAGCTCACGACTAAAACGCTTTTCGTTTCATGAAGCTGCGCTCATGCCTGATTGTGTTTTATGAATCTCAGTCAACTGGGCGCACATGCACGAGCCTCATATCCACTCCCAGTTTGTCATATATAGATATAAAAATGACCTTCCACATGCCTGTGTGCCCGATCCACCGCTCGTTAGAGCTGTCAATAAGAATAATTTAACCAATTGTGTCGCGTCTGTGAGGTTTCCCAACAGAACCACAGCTGCTGTCACTACACACGGCCGTTCCGCATGGCTGTGGCCATTCACAGCATCCGTATCACTAATAAATGACAGTTATCTGTAAACCATTATTACAGTGACATTTCAATCATTAAGTGTCAGGTTATCGATGATCCATTTATAGAGCTCATATCACATATAGACCTCACAAGGTGCATCGCAACTCAAGGTGAAACAAACAACGTATTACTGTAAGGTCTCTCACCTTATAGTTCAAGTCCGCCTTATATCGCCTGCAGCTACGTAGCCTATCTAAGTGTGCACCTCGTCTGAAGTGTGTGCGAGGTGTTCACATTCTTCTTCTAAAAATACCAGTTAGTGCTTATTCGGCCCCTGATCTTTGACCAAATATGATAAGCGGGGGAAAATTCTTGAGGACCCAATTCCACAGGTGCACGAGTCGTTATGTCTATTTTTTGTCCCCAGCCGTTAAAATGTAGAATCTTTGGTTTCTTCTTCAGAGGCAAATTCGCTGCACATGCATGGTTTTTATTTCCACCATAGTAGATTTGTGAAACCTAGTATTTTAGCAGAGCTTCAAAACATGTGTTTAAGCAATTAAGAAAAAAGAAAATGTTTTCCTTGGAGCTGATGGAAACAACCAACGCATATTAATTTGAGACAAGACACAAAAGCGTAGGACTACAGACTGTCTGTGCGTAATTATGTGCCGTTATTTGATAAAGGTATCAGTGCAATTAGGAGTGACTCCCTCTGGCATGACAGGAAATATTATATTGACAACCCAGAGGAAATCGTGGAGCTCAGGACACATGAGAATGCTGCTTTTCTAATTTATTTTACTGTATGAACTTATAATCTATGTGGAACAGTTTTCCATTTTGCTAGAGTCTGATCCTGTGTTGGATGTGCTATTCTCTCACTCCGTTTGGCCCAGTAGCACAACCATGAATCTAAAGCATACAGATGGAACTCACATATGTATACTTGGTAAACTGACGTGCATATAAAATTGTACTATATGGAAAAATGTGTATTAAAATGAAAAGGTAAAAATGTACATACATAATTTTATGCAAATGCTATTTCATTCCAAAACATGTATAAAGGCAACATAAACCACAAAAGGGTTTGTTTGGAGTAACAGGAATTACCAGACAAGCTTAGGTGAAAAAAAACTTCATCTGCATGTGACAGAAATGTCATTACTTCATACATTTATGGGCCCAGTTGCTTTTGCTTTTGTTCGTCATGAATAGAGCTGGATGCTTGTGTTGTCACATAAAGTGCTATAAAGCAATACAACAGCCTCTGTGGAATCTCACCCTGCAAGGGGCGAGTAATCGCACACATTTCCCGAAAACATAAAATGTAAATATAACACTTTGGGGTTTTTTTTTTTATTGTGGCGTAAAAAAAACAATGTCAGTGTCCTAGTTAAAAATTAATGCTGTTTTTCACAGTGATAATATTGCAAAAACAAAAATTGTAGGACGACCTTCTCACTCATCAGGAGGAGGTGATCATACGAGACTGAATGGCATTTTGGCAGTACACGCTAAAGTTCCACCATACTGAACACAAGCGAGAGATATTGACGTGTTTGTGTGTGTGTGAGTGTCAGTGGGCTGAAGAGTGTCGGCCTTGGGGAACAAGTGACTTTGTGTCCTGCTGCAGTTCAGACGTGGGGAGATGGAGTGAGCTGACAATAGGTTAGGATTGGGGGAGTGTCTCCCAGTCGACACAGCATGGAGGGTATAAGTTGGTGTTGTTGTGTTCTCTTTAGAAGTATGGGCAGGGGATTACAGGGTTCAGTAAAGGGACACAGAGAAGTACCAGGATGTGTGTATGTGTTTGGTGGACTGGTGAGAGAGCAAGTGAAGGTGGCTCGTGACAGGGCAAAGAACAATGCTGCAGTGGAACTTATAAGTGGAGGGTTACTTACTCACTTATTTTTCAGCACTTGCAGGTCATGGGGAAAGGCCGATGGTCAGCACACATACAAGCACGTAGAGGCACAAGTGCACCCGGTGTATGCTGTCTGCACTGGTAGAAGCCAAACCAACTACAGTATGCACACACACATGCAGAGAAGCAGAAACACACATTAGGATACAAGCATCCATTCTGGCATTCATGTATGACTGTGCACACACGTGCACTTACAGTCACACATTTTGTCCCAATGCGACTTAAAGTACATCACCAAAGGAAGATGAGGGAGTAAGTATAGCTGTGTCCAGAGGGGGGGCCTTGGGTGGCACGGGCCACCCTTGGAATCTGATTGGCCACCCCAGGTGCCACTACGCCATCCGAAATTATGATTGGCTTACGGCCAAGTCAGAGGCGGGACCTCGTCTGAACAGTTTGGCGAGACCCGAACTTTCTTTCTAGTCTTGCAATCTGAGATTCTGGGTGCTACTGTCGCTGAAAAATGAGTATAATTTCTGATACATCTGCTACTGTGGTTAAAAACGTTTTAGCTGTGTAACATTAGTAAGCAAATAAGTTCCTCTGTCTCGTTTAATGTTCATGATAATGTCATGCAGGTCTTTCATCTTGGCTTGTTAGCAAACCTGTCGTCAGCGCCGATTATTGTCAACGACGGTGACGCTAACTGTATAAATACTGTGTATTGTGTCACTTTGTAGGCCTAAGTAAGTTTACTTTTAACGTTTCACAATTAAATGTATTGTGCAATATACAGTATACAGAGACATGTGCCTGATAGGCCTATTTTTTATAATTAAACTTTAAACACAGGAATGTGACATTAGGCTATTCAACTGTGGTAGAAGTACTCAGATCCTTTAATACTAAGTAAAAGTACCTATACAGCAATGTACAAATACTCACAAGTAAAAGTCCTGCATGTAAAATCCTACTAAAGTAATAGTACAGTATTGTTTGGGCT
>JAVQJF010020430.1:0-42564 GCA_036023855.1 Gadopsis marmoratus
CAGGAAAAACGTGCAGCTGAAGGATGTGAGCGACTTTGACAAGGAACCAAACTGTGACGTCAGAGCATCTCCAACACTGCAGCTCTTGTGGGGTGTTCTGGTCTGCAGGGGGCAGTACCTACCAGAAGTGGTCCAAGGAAGGAGAACCGCTGAACCGGAGACAGGGTCATGGGGGGCCAAGGCTCATTGAAGGCTGGACCATGTGGTCCGATCCAACAGAAGAGCTTCTGTAGCTCAAACTGCTGAAAGAGTTACTGCTGGTTCTAATAGAAAAGTGTCAGAACACACAGTCCGCTCAGGGTCCCATGCTGTCTGAAGGTTCTGATCGCTGTATTTCAGTCAAGGCTGCATTAGGGCTCAGGTAGAGTTATGTGACTAAAGCATCCTGTTAAATTTAGGCAGCTGAAGCGTTCGGGTGAGGAATGGTTCAGCCTGGACTGACATGTTTTGTTGACATGTCTTTTACACCATTCAGTAGCAGCTGAATCACATCAGGGTTTTGGATGAAACTGGTTTGTGAAAGGTGGTTAGGTACATTTGGGGGTTAAGGCAACATCAGGAACTGATCTCAGGTCTCCTGGTCCGTCCACACTCCACTTCCTGGACTGAACTCTGATCCTGCACTAAACATTCATCACACATTCAAACATTCACACTGTTGATCAGAAACAGAAACGATAAAGTTCTGAGACGTTATCAAGAACAGCTAAGAAACAAGAAAAACTATAATCAAAGAAATATTGAAACAAGACAACACACCGGAGGACAGGAAGCCTGTTCTGGATCAGACAGCCTGTCTCTCAGCCTGGGTTCAGTCTGTCTCATATTAAATATCATGTCCTTATGAATATCGAAACCATGAATTGAAGATGGAAAATGTTTCCAGGCAGAAAGCGTCCGTGGTGTTCTGTCCTCTAGAAAACTCAATTTACTCATTTTATGTATCATATGTGTCTTCTGAGCTCCTGAACGCATCATCATTTTGTTGATCCGACTTCTTTGATCATGATGTGGAAATGAAATGGTAGATGAACGTCCTCCTACTGGAAACATATGAACATGACTCCTACCTGCACACCTGTTACCAATCAGCTCCTCGCCTGGCCTTCAGTCCTCGTTACCTACCAGAACCTGTGAGTCCAGTCCACACCGGGACACCTTAAGCTCTCGGTTGGAATATGTGTAACTTCTGTATTTTAAATGAGATCAGACAAAAAACTGATTTTAGAATTAAAAACCATTTAAATGAAAAACCGCTCTGAGTCAGTTTAGCTTTGCCAAGTAACACATGCTCTTCTGGTTTGCACTTTCTGGAGATTTGAACCAAAGTCACATCTCCCGGTTATCTACATGAGTTTTCCTCAGTCCCTGCATGAGTCCCTGCATGAGGCACTTGGCTGTATGAAATATCCAAACCACGGATCTGATGTCAGTTTAGTTTGACTGCAGTGGAGTTTCAGTATCACGAACACATTAGCTGACCTCTAACAGCCGACTAACAGACACATGTGGAGGTTTGGTAAAGTGGAGGTGAACGGCAGCTCTCCATCTTAGAGGCATTACTGACATTTCCTTGAAATTGGATAATTGCTGGCTGCCATGAGCGAAGCATTCAGACGAGCCCACACAGTTTGGCTTCCACTCGTCTTTTTCTCCTCTGCTCGAGTTGAAATTATAGGTTGTCAGCTGTGCATTCCTCACTGTAATTTTGTGCCTCTCTATGAAGACGAGTGTAATTTTGGAGCACATTGACTGTGAATGTTGGTTTTATTGTTGATTTGTGATGAGGAGGCACGTCGGTTGGTTTAATAACAGAAGAAAGATTGTTACAGCAGAACATTTCACACTCTTCTGTTCATGTTACTGTTTGGATCTGCAGCGTGAACTCAGCTGACCTCCGATCAGACAGGACTGCATTTGTCTTCTTTGGTTCACAGAATTAAATCTGTATTGTGATGAAGAGACTGCATCTGGAGAGAGAAGTTCAGCTTCTTTAACACAAGTTTTCGTTTTGTCTACAAAGATATAAAACTGCACAGAACACAGCAGGACAGGGACAGCTGAGCCAGAAGGGATGAAGAGGACGACACAAACTAACAGATCAGGTGTGCAGTTAAAGCCACCTCTGTGTGAGTCTCCAGGTGTCTCCAGGTGTCCCTTTAAAGTAGCATAAAGTGTGTAACGTCATGTTTACCTTGTGTTTTCAAGGATTCGATCCTGATCTGCCCTCCATAGGATGAACTTTATAATCTTCCACTCGATCCACAGTGATCCACCCAAATATGTTTCAGACTCAAATATATGGACAAACACAGTGTTCCTTTAAACCGATCATTGAGCTGTACTGACCCCTGCAGCCTGTAGGGGACGCTAACAGGGTGTTAGACTCATGGTTTATCATCAAGTTTAATATTCTTGGTTTTCCTGTTGTGATGCTGTAAGTGAGAATCAGCTGGATCTTTATTATTCTGCTGGTTCTTCAGTTTCAAACTTTTCCTGTCAGATCAGATCCACATGAGTCCACATTCCCACTCATAACTCGTACTTAAACAGCACCAAACCCCCTACAGGGAGTCCAGGTCTCAGAGCCAAACCACAGACTGGCTGCAGGGCCAGTCCAGATCCAGACCCGTTCCAGGGCTCTGTGGTCTGAAACGATGTGGGTCAGTTTCAACAGAGAGGCAGCAGCCAAAATGACAGATTTCAAGGAGCCGTTTGTGAATGGAGAGCAGACCCGATCCAAAATCCAGGTCAGTATTATTGAGCCTCACTGTGGAACTGTGGTTACAGACGTGACTGAGGTGTCTGAGGAACTATAAAGGATTGTTTTACGAACATCAAACAGGTTCAGCTCAGTAACATGTTCAACTGAACTTGAATAGACTCAAATCTCGTCTCAAGTCACGACAAACAAGTTCACTGACGACATAACAGAGAAGCATTAAATATGGTTTCACATTTAGTTTCACCATCATATCTGGCTTCTGTGTTGGCCTAGTTTCATCAACACAATTTCATCATATCTGGAAAAACCTATGTCAACAGCTTTTCTCTCTGCTCTGAATTACACTGACGCAGAATTACATCCGGGCAATGTAGCTAGCTCACTAGCTCATAAGTTGTTTAGCTAGAAAGTCGCTAGCTAGTAATTAGTGAGCCTGATAAGTAACTAACTCAACAGCTGACATTTTCAGGACAGTTATAATATCTAAATTCAGTAGGTGATTTCTAGCATGGTATTTAGCATGATTGGTAGCATGCTAATAATGTAGTTAGCTTGATTTGTAGCTTTTATCCTAGTGTAGTTGCAGGAAAGCTATCTCACTAGCATGCTTGCTCATACAGCTTTCAGTTTTAACTGTAATCACCAAAATACACAAGAATGCATCCCTTTTAGCTTCTTGTCTCTGCTGCCAACACCAACAAATCTCTTCCATTCTGCAGGATGATTTTCTGTCTGGTTTTATTCCAGCTGGTTCAGATCTGACAGACTGTATTTAAAGCTCAGACTGTAACTTTATCGTCTGTTTGTATTCAGAGACACATTCAGCTCTGCAGCGTTTGCTGTCTACATGCTCATTTTTACAAACAGCTGTACATATCTGATGTTACTTTGGTCAATTAAAGACATGTTGAAGAAGAACTCCTAATGCTGACTTAATTTGCAGACACCAACAGAAATGTAACCAGAGTCAGTGGAGTGGAACAGATCTAATTGGAATATATGAATGTTTGTTGTTCAGCAGTGGATTAACTTGGTCTCAGAGGTCACATGCTGCACGTTGCACTTTTACACTTTATTTCACTTCAAATTAATTGTTTTCAGTTGTAGTTCAAACCTGAATCCTGACAGTCAGATTTTCATCACACAGGATTGTTTGATTAAATATGGATAAACAGAATCATACCGAGATGGAATATGACGTCCGTTTTCCACCACAACACATTAAATGAATGGATCTGCTCAGTGACTCCTGGTGGTGATATTGGGTGGGGGGGCTGACAAATGCATTGTACCCATCAATAGTTTGTGCTGCAGCAACAGCAGCATCATATCAGATACCAAGTTACAGCAGCAACACTTTATATCTTGTTATAACAAGTTGCTCTAGAATAACACTATAGAAGTGCTCACAAGAAAGGCCTGCTACCAAAAACTCTCTGTATCTCTGTATCTCATGACTATTTTTCCCGCAGAGCTCGTGTGTCCCACAACATTCAGTCCACAATCCGTGACAGTGAAGCCTGTATGTCTTCAGCAGCTCATTGTGTCTCTGCCCTCATGTTAACTTTACCCAACATTGTGTGGTGGACCAGGAGGCGGGGTCGGCACCTCGACCGTCGCCAGGCAACGAGGACGATGCCAATTGGGCCAAGTGGTGCCAGGTGTGTTCATCCCGGTGGAGAGACTGCAACCACTGGGTTCCTGCCCCTCATCACGACGATGAGTGAGAGAGAGACCAACCCTGAGGAGGCCCGGCGGTTCAGCGGTCCTGCTGAACGATGTTACAGGCAGCCTAACGTTCTCCACAGCTTCTCCAGACCCTTTCAGGTCTGTCACATGTGCTCAGGGTGAAAAGCACAGGGCTCCAGTGGTGAACCTGCCAGTTCTGCTGTTCTATGGCAAATGCCACTCGAGCTTTTGTAGGGCTCTGGCAGTGCTCATCCTGGTCCTCCTTGCACAAAGGACTTTTGTAGCAGCAAATAGGCACAAAAGCTCTGACAATAAAAGGGTCATTGGCCGATGAATAATTAACCATTTTTTGCCTTTTTTAACTAATTGGTTTAGTCTCACGCCACAGCAGGCAGCTGTGTGCAGTAAAATAGCTCTGATCAACCTGTTTGTTACCTTCCTAGTGGCAAACGGCAGCCAGACAGAGTTGGTGAAAGTTCAGCAGTTATAGAGCCAGATGTTTTTCTCAGGGGTTGGTGGAGACCCGAAACAGAGCTAAAAGAGAGTGAATTTTGGAGTCGCATTAAAGAGGGCACAGAAACAACTTTTCAACAAATGAACACCAATGCTCTGTGTCTGCTGGATGTGTAAATATGCAGCTGTTTGGTCTGGCAATAATACGTCAGGGCCGTTCTGGTCCATGGACAGAAATGACTCATAACTAAAGTAACTAATTACTAGTGCTTTTATTAGTTATTGAGCTTACTTTAGCATGCCGTCAGACACTTCGACACTTCGTAGTTAATCAAAGTTGTACTAGGAATACAGAATACAGTTATAGCTTGCGAACATCCTTTTATAAGTCTGTCCTTGTTGAGAAGGCTTCAGCTGGGACACATGATTACATTAACCAAGTTACTGCTACTGACAGTTTTGTTCGTGCAATTCTCAATAAGTAATCTTGTCAAACATTTGAAGTCAAGTGCCTAATAGTAACAGTACTTCTGCTTTACTTGACAGCACTAAACCTGAGCTCATTATTGTTAATGACCACATGCAATAACTGCAGCAGCGGGCAATTCCTAAAACCACAGCAGACTCTATCTGTGTGTGTTTTCCAGCACAAGCACCATTATTAAGCTCAATTAGTCCTTGAAACCACTTTGCCAGCCTTCTGACAGTTTAGAAGTTTTGGGTAGCAGAAGTGTTTAGATTGGCGTTATGTAAGAAGAGGACCTGCACTCCGGTGATAACAGGAAGCTTATATGGCAGGCAGTGGGAAATCTCCGTCCACCACTTAACCTCCACGGGTGAGAGATTATTACTGGCAGCTCTGGGTCGCGATAGAGCATAACCCATTTGTCCTTGGGGCACGTTTATCCATACGGCACGCTGCCGTCAGATTTACATTTTACACACGGCCTTTCCATCACAAGCTGCATCGCATTTCAATGCAGTTGGAGGGTTTATGATTGACAGCTAAGAGGGCAACTTCTGGTTTGTTAAATCAGTCAAGATGACAACAAAACATACTTATTATTAACCAGCTAAACACTTTGATGTTGAGCCCTGCTGAAAATTAAAAGTGACACCATGACGCTACTAACAAAAGTATGATATATTAATGATTGCACGGTGTCTCGTAGTCCTCAGTGTTAAGATGATCATGCTCTGTCTGGCTTGGTCTGTTCCAGCGTTTGTCTCTTGATGGTCCCTGATTACTGCACTGATGTCGAAGTGGCTGCAATTTAAACGTGCTGTAATTTGAACGTGCAGTTAATTAAGGTTTAGCTGTTGTGCTCAACACTAAAGCAGGCTCATTCCAGGTGCGGCCTCATTCCTTTAAACTACGCTATGTACGCGGAGGACTGTCAAAGATAACGCATGGCAAAAGATCAAGTGAATTTCATAATAAACCAGGAATAAAATAAGTGTTTTATTTGGCGGGAAACAGCTTCGGCCTTTAATTTAACCCACAGAGACGCAAGAAATCTAAACACAAGTTTATCTTTCAGAATGCTTGTTCCTAGAAACGCTGACATGCACGTACTGTAATATGCCTTTATCATTACCCTAAGCACACGGCAGCAGCTGCTATTTTACTGCATAGCTGTCATACAAAAACTTTCTTAAAACTATTCTTAAAACTACAATAGTACGCACGACAGCAGTGAAGCAAAATGAAATGATGGTGCTGTGATCATTTGGCCTATTTAAAGGATAAGTCTGGTGATATTCCATATTTTTCTTACAGTAAACAATCCCATGAAAAGATTGTTCTACTCACTAAGTATTGTGTTTCAGATTCTGATACATCTTCCTCTGAGGCATAGAGCTCCGCTGCTGTCCAAAAACTATTAGGAACACACCGGTGAGCCACACTGTTGTTCCGTCATCACCATGAACACACACTGGAGTTTATATGGAGTCCGCACACGCACACACACACGCACACTGCCCCAAATAGTCACTAGAGCACCGCATGTGGATTCATCCGCGGCTGAAAATAGTCCCCAACAAATGAGTAAGATTTTCCAAAAACTACAGTGGTCGACTGTTTTAGGAAATAAATGAGCGTTTCTTTAATGAGGCTATATATTTGTGTGTGATTGTTAAGGATTCACTGTATTTGTAGAGATACAAACTAACTAATTGTTGGTTTGGGTCTTTACATGGGATGTTGACAATAAGTGCGGCTGATGTCAATTCATGTACATAAAAGTGGGCATTGATCATTTTTCATTTAATACATGTTTATAATTGATGACTTTTTCACAGAAGCTGGTAAAACATATATATATATATATATATATACACAAATAGGTAATATAATAAAAATCAATCAAATATACAGAAAAAATCTAAATGAAACATTGATATTTAATATATTAATCTGCAAGAGACACTTTTTCTTTAGCCACATTCGGATTGCAGCCAAATATACTAGAAGTACACAGTATATCATGTAGTAGTTCTTTCATGGAACATTCAAACAGGGAACATTTCCACAATCTAATCTTTTTTTAATCCAGAAATATGGTGTGGTAGTTATATCCTGTACTATCCTCATAAATCACAAAAGTTAAAATAACTGGTTTGGCCAAAGTGCCTGTGCTTGTTGTCGAGAGTGTGTGATCACACTAAACCCACAGCGTCGTTGTTATTCTCCACGTCGCGTCCTGTCGTGTTCTCCTCTCAGGCTAATCAGAGCGATCCCTTTAATGCTTGTTTTTATATCAGCCTTTACCAGCCCTCTTGAAGTTAATGCTCCCTCGGCTGCCCACCTTGAAGGTTTATGAGTTCATCAAGACCGACTTAAATGCTCATTAATTCCCCGATGACAAATGGTACAGTCCCGGGCAGATGTGTGCATCTGGTTTTCCGTTTTGCACTAGCGCTGCTGCTGAGAGCTCCTCTGATGATAAGAGGACGTTCTCTTTCTCTCTCTGTGTGTGAGGGTTTTGATGCTCGTGTGCCTATTTGCTGCTATTAAAAGAGAATGCGTTTGTTTAAAAAAAAAAAAAAAGAATCAATTTGAGAGGAATGACTTTGCAGGGACTCTATTCCCCACGAAAGAACTCAGGATGTTTCCCTGCGGAAGTGTGGAAATCTAAAAACACTTTGCAAACTACCGCTCCCAGAGAGTGTTTGTGTGTGCTGTGAATGAGCTGCAGGACTGGTCTCAGTGCTGTCAGCAGCACAGAGCAGGTCAAAGTCGCCCAGAGCACCAGGCGGCATCAGTCCTCACTGGGGAGTCTTCAATGACAAGTGGCTGCTTCTTCCATTACTCAGCCAGCTTCAGCAATTAGGCACCAAGAGGAGACGTATAGGGGGTTTATTTATGGCCAGTCCTCCATTAACCCTGACGGCCATGTCCTGCCCCCCCCCTCCCCTCTGCTCTGGGTGACTTGTGTTATTTTTGTCCAGTAAAGGTTTGTGTGGCAATGCTGTTCTATCGCTTCAAAGCTCTTAGGGAGGAGGGTTGGATGTTCGAAGTGTCTGAGACTGCACTTCACACCCTCTCTACTACCGACAAGTCATTTAAGTTGGCTGAGCTTAAGTACATCTTGTCCATAGAGGTGATGAATCAGAAAACACTCGTATGCAGTCAGGTCCATAAGTGTTTGAACAGTGACACCATTTTGGTACTTTTGCCTCTGTGCACCATCACAATGGATTTGAAATGAAGCAATTAATATATGACTGAAGAGTCAACTTTCAGCTTTAATTCAAAGGGTTTGACAAAAATATATTAACCGTTTAGGAATTACAGCCATTTTTGTACAAAGTTCCCCATTTTCAGAGGCTGAAAAGTAATTATAAAATCCGTTTTGTAGTGTTCATTTCTGACAGCAGGGATGCCAGATAAATCAAAGGTTATGTGCTGTACATTGTTTTGGAAGGCAGTGACAAACAATACTTTGCTCATCGTTCTGTAAAATTACAAAAGTGGCCGTTCCGTTATGTCGTAAAAAAAAAAAAAATAGATTCTTCTTCTTGGGATGGTTTCCAGTGGAGTCCGAGGCCATTTGAATGACAAAGGAGCTACGACCAAAACATAAAAACGTTAGACATTATGCATGTAACATCTAAAACATTTAACTGTTATTTAAATTATACTGTAGCATTTATCCTTTATATTCATTTTCATGATGAACAGTTTATCGGGCATGATGGAGCCCTAGCTTCCCGTTGCTATGCTAAGCTAGGCTCTCTGCGCAGCCCTGAGGTTGTCCTCGCCTGACTACTGCAGAGAACACATTCTGTAGCTGTGAAATGACTGATCTGTTGACGTGTGAGTTTAATATCAGCACTTTTGAAGCTTTTGCCTCTTTGTTTCTGCATTATTGTGAACAACACTGTAAAATACCTGTTTAAAATATGACAACATGTATTGTTTTAGCCTACTGGAACTTTGAACCGTGAAGGCGATTATGCTAACAAGTTAGATAACGGAACGCATTTGTAATCTGCTTCCTTCCTGTTCATATCTGTTCTCCACAGCCTCACGTTGCACTCAGTCACATCAGGTCTCGTCTCCGGCCTCGCTCTCCTCCCCCTGGCACTGAGCTGTGTGCTGATTCAGCCCGTTGTGATAACGGCCCTGATTGGACGGCATTAAAAGGCTGCATGTAGTGGACAGAGAGTAACCTCTCTTTAGGCCAAATGCAGCCTTCAGCTCAGTGGGAGCCGGCGTGCTGATGAAACATGCCGGCCGTCCATGCATCACCTGCTGTCTGAGTTTGAATAAAGGATTTTCTTGAGCTTGATGAAATGTGCCTCTCTCTCTCTTTTTATGTTGCAGGCGACACGCCTCACTGCCCGTAGACGTCTCAGAGATCCCTCTAAACCTTATTGCCCCTCCATGTAGGAGAAGTTACCCCTGTCGCAAATGGAAGTCTGCATCTTTTGGGTAAATCGAAGTTTTTCTTTTTTATCTCAGTCACCCTTTCTTCATCAGACCACCACTCTCTAAGCCACATTTCCTGACCGTCGCTCTCTCATTACAGCAGTTTCGGCCCTGGTGCTGGTATACTGCTTCACTCTGTTTAGCAGCCTGAAACATGTCATTTCCAGCCGCATGTTGCTGTTGCAGTGTTTCTGTGTTTGCTGGCCTTATCTTTTCCCACGTGAAGCCTTCCACTGCCTACAAGCTGCTGGGTAGCCTTCTCAGCCTCCAAATGCACCCACATGGGACACGCACCACAACCACGGACGTGAAGTAGAAGCGCAGTAGGGGATCGGGCTACTTTCTGGCATACAGCGGGCAGAACCCCTGCGATCCCTTCAGATTGCCTCCACCTCTCAGTATCACTTCACGAGAGGCGAAAGTGTTGAAGGATATCGTAGCAAGCGACTGACGAGCCTCGCTGCAATGCTAGAGCTGTGCAGATTATTGCGAGCGGCGTGTTTGCATAAAGCATCACGCAGCACATCCTGTACGCTATCCCCCTTGTCCGGCTGTCCGTGCAGCCATCCTCCCCTCTGCGGACGCCTTTCCTTGGAGTTCATTACAGCTGCTCAGCGAGGCCCTGAGAGCGCCTCTGCAAATGAGGAGAGATGGGGAGAGATGAAAACCCTGAGAGCACTGAGCAGTGGGACATCGGCTTCAAAAGCTTCATGGCAATTTCAAAGGGTTTTTCTTCTTGATGCCGCGCTCGCCATGTGTACCGAGTATCCAGCGCTGAGCTTGAGAGCAATTTCAAAAGCATGTTTGTGTGTGTGTGTGTGTGTGTGTGTGTGTGTGTGTGTAGGGGGGTGGGGGAGGATAAAATAAAATCTCACCTTTTACAGGCTTTCTCCTGGGGAGGGAGGAGAAAGGGAGACTCCTAATGAGTCGTGTTTGTTCGCCAAGTTTATTGATCCTAATTAGCAGTGGTGATGAAGAGAGTACATGAATGAGTGCTAAACACTTGTGACTACAGTGATGTGTTGAGCTGTCGCGCTCTATTACGACGCTTTTGGCAAAGAACATGAAGCACATCAGTTACAATTGTCCACAGGCTTGTGTTCCGAATGACGTTCAAGTCGAGCTGGAGCTCACGGCAGGTGTGTAGATTAGATAATGGATGCAGTTATGTTAAATCCCTTAGAGGCATGGAGGAAGTGACAGACGTGCTGCTGTACAGTGACACAGCTTTACGGACATTATTATACAGAAATTATTGGGCTTTTATATTTGGCAGCTGTAATACTAGAGGTGTCGGCAGCAGGAACGGTAGCAGCAAGGGATAAGAAGATTCCTCTGGTGTCCTGTGCATGTGGTTTCACGGTGATCCTGCTCTTGAATAACCATTATCATGTTGCTCAAGTTCACTTTTATATTATAAAGCAGTTTTATATTTAAGGATTAATTCGCGGTGACTCAGACTGTGAGAATACGCAGAGGACTGTTCTCATGTTGTAGCGCTTCAGTAGAAGCTGTTCAGGTCGAACTTACATCAAAGCTGCGTTCACAAAACTAATATATTATCGTCTTACGAAGTTGTTATAGCGTGTAAACAGCACGACCAGCAAACACAGAGCTGTCTGGTGCTTTTTCCCCTGAAAGTCGTTGCTGCCAGGTTGTCATGTCATGAAACGGAACCAAAACGGTAAAGTCGAGGGCCGTGGAACCAAAACAAAGAGCTGAAAGCTGCTAAAACGCTTCAGTCGGGTTATATTCTCACGGGGTTCGTCACTGGAAGCTACGCCTTTCACATTACACGTTCTCAATATTTCAGTTGCTAATATGAAAATATTTATTGGTGCATATTTAAAATGTATAATTAATGTATTTGCTCTTAAGTAGCTTGTTTTAAACGCCAAACAAGATTCAGTTCTATTCAGTTTTATTCATATAGCGTCACATCATGACAAAGTTATCTCATAGCACTTGTTAATATAGAGCAGAGAGAGAGATTATTTTTTAACATGTTAATAAATTCTCCAAATCGGTTCCTAAGTCATCCAGAGTTTCAACAGGTGGTCAGAGCTCCTGTCTGTAAGTAATTACTAGGATGTAGGCAGATGTATGATAAGATGCGAGTTTCATGAGACTGAAGGAAATTAAATTCTGAGTAGAATAATTTCCTTCATCCATTAAATGTCTAACCAAGTGTAAAACAATGAACTGGACTGGTCACTAAACTGAAATACGCCGCGTTTCTGCCAAAGCAGGACCAGTGGCAGAGTTCATCACTACTAGAACTGCTGAAGACCAGCCGCAACGCAAGAGAAGAAGAAGAAACGGCAAAAATTCACAATGGAAAGGATCAAAGTAAGTGATGTGTCCAAGGCCAAGCATGAACTTTAAACGTCATTGTTTAAGACAATAATGACGTCCGGGAAAACCCCATCTGCTGAAGAGGATCGTGCGGAATTCAGTGTTGGGGAGCAGCAGCCAGTTCCTAGTGAGTCCGTCGCTGTAGGAAACATCTGAATACTTGAAGCAGTGAATTCATTATTTTCTGTAAGCGGCTCCCTAATGTGCAGGTGTTGCACCTCCTCACTGATGTTTGCCAACGAGGATCCCTCAGATAAACCAGGCTCTGTCTCAGCATAGTGCTACACTTGGAGAAACAGTCATTTTAAGTTGGGAGAAAACCCTTATGACAATGTGTCAGTTTTCATTGTGGTCTGCTTCTTCCTTTTCATCTGGTGTTCTTTTCTAGGACCTCTTTGCTTTTTTTAATGGAAGCTCAGCGAGGGCAACTGCAGGCTTTCAAAGCCTTCCGACGTCTGATGGTAGCGTGCTCATCTCTGGCCTTTGCATTTGTGTATGTGGTGTGAAGTAATGTGGACAGCTGGAAGCTGTGTGAATGGCCTTTCCATAAACTTCAATATCATAAAGTTTTTGTTTTTTTAGTCTGGATAGTCCAGAAAGGACACGATGTTGAAACTGATGTTACGATCTCCGTGTCTTCGTCCGTGTGCACCCTGTCTACAGCGGTGGACACCAATGAACCTGTTCTGCTGTCGTGTCTCTGCTGGTCTGGGCTACGTTTCATTCTGTCCTGATGAGCTCTTTCGCTGTCTGCACTGCTGGTCTCACAGGCACGTATCAAGATGTGCAGACAAGGTCCCCAAAGTTTTGTATTTAAGGTTTAGTGTCACTAAGTGGAATTGCAAGGAGAGTGGATCAGACGTGTAGATGTGCAGTGGTAGCATCTGGCGCAAGTTGATTCCTTGACATGGAGACGATGGTTAATTGTCTCTTTGTCTCATTCTCTTACTACCTGCATTCAGTCTGTATGGTTATTCATGCCTTTGTGACAATGCCCGTTGCTCCGTTTCCATTATATCTGCATTTGTTTCCTTTTGCATAATGTTTTATAAGATTGTGAAATATGCACAGAGCTGGACGAGGGGCCCTGAGGAGTATTATATCTTAAAGTTAGTTCTGCGGGACTTCTGTTTCAGGGTACGTGCCGTTTGGATGACTTGCAAGCTCTAGTATTAAAAGTCAAGGTGAAACAAACAAGCGTGCTGTCAGTCTCTGACTTTATCAGGATAAACTAAGAAATGATCTGCAGTTCTGCGCCTTGCCTTTCAGGGCTTTTCTGTGCGTCCTGTTTCGAGACAAATCTCCTGCTGTCAGTCAGGCGTTGCTTAATTCAGTCCACGGACTGCCTGATGCAACAAAATATTAATTCGCCCCTGGCTCATGTTGGTATTATTTTGTGCTGAGATGCGCAGTGAGTGGCTGGTTTACCCAACCCACGGCACCCTTGACAAATGGCTGCTTTGCCTCTGAAATGGGATGGGAGTGGCAGTGTGTGTGATCAGCATGCTGGCTGTGTAGAGGCAACGCTAGCCTCCCACCACTCAGTCGACTGTGCCTTCACTTCACCCAGGCACGCTTTGATGTCGGCTGGCTCACTGACGTATCCGTCCCCTCCCAAACCGTAGCCCTACATCATTAAACTTGTCAGTGGCGCATGTTTCCTTTCTCTACTTTCTCTCTCTGTCGCACCACCAGTTGTCGTCCCTGAGTTTAAAAGAAACCTTGTGATTACCATCCTGCCCCGTGCTGAAGTCATTCACAAAAGTGTGACCTGCGATTTAGTTGTCTCGGCGCCCAGCGCGCCTGATTGCGAAGCCGCTGGGTCCTTTCCGTCTTTGAAGCAGCTATTGTTTTGTTTGTAATTAAAATCATGTTCAATTTTCTGCACGGAGCCGGAGAAAAGTAGCTGCGCATCTGTGTGGTTGTTTGGGATTGTGACACAGCGTTCAGCTGAACGGGATTTATAAATAACCACAATGCCTGTCACTGGAGCTGCGGGAATATTTATAGGTTTCCATGAATTCTCTGCCCCAGTTGCATTTATTTGAACACAAGCAGGCATCGGCAGAAATACACCCTCTTTCACCTGCACCAAGCACATCTTTAGCACTCTTAAACACTAATCACATCACTTACATCACCCACAGTGCTCATGGGCTTCGAGATATAACTCTGTTTTCTAATCCGAGCAACGTGAAAATGACAATTCAACAACTTTTCAGAGGCAGTCCCCAGATTTCACATGTCGGAGTACGTTTCCTAGTCATGAACAGTTTTGTAATGTTTTCTCTGGATGTGCGTTCCAAAGTCACCCGAGCATTCTCTCCTGCTCTTGGAGCCTAGAAAACGTTTAAAGGCCTCTGACCAAACATTGCTCGGGACCAAGCTGTTGGGTCCCAGGACAGTTCTAACTCTCACACAATGCGTCCTGTTTCTTTGGAAGCGCCACGAGCTGAGTGAAGTCTCCACAGTGCATTCATTCGACTCATCATTTCAACTCAGAGACGCAAATAAAAACCAGACATTTGAAGTTGAGTTGACTTAAAGCATTTATGTTTGCATTCAGCTAGTGATTAGTTGATTTTCGCTACATTCCTGTACGGCGTTTAACATAAGGAGGCGTGACGTGCTGGTGTGGAGGATTTGCAGTTGTTCAAAGGCAGCGTTGTTGAGTCATGGACATAATGGAATGAGTTATGTTGTAACGTCAATTGTTCACTGCTAATGACAGTACTGAGTTGCATTATGGAGAGCGTGGAAAAGCAGTTTTAGGGACTCAAAGTCAGGATGTGTCGTCGTCTGCTGCTTCAGCTTTCGCCATTCTTTTGGCAGCACATTACTAAATTGCCCCCGGAGTGTCCCTTCACGTTCTGTGCTGTTTGGTAATTGCGTCCCGCATGGTCAGCCTCAAACACTGCAGCTTCGTAAGACGCCAGGAGCACATCACTCTCTAAACCTGCTTCCCCCAAAAGCGTCAGCATGAGATTGTGCGCAACTACAAACAAGTTTCATGTCTTTAAAATGGTTTCCGGAAATGAAAGGCCTCGTCTCTCTGTGCCAGGCGAGATAATGAGTGTGTGATGGATCTTAGCATGCAGGTCTCTTCCTGCCAGAGACTTTACAGTGAGCCGAGCCAGCTGTCAAGGCCTCGCTGCTCGCTCAGCTGAGTCCTGATCGAGACCACCCACCGGGCCGGAGCTGTAGGGTTCACCCTCCACATCACGGAGGCTTTCTGAAAGACTATGCTCTTATATTGTCCTGCATGCATATTGTTGTATTTGATTATTTTCAGCTCTTATTTTTTAGCTGCTAGAATTCTTGTTTCTTTTCCCTCAGAGTGAAACATAAAGGATGTAGGTGGGTAGCAGCTAATTGCTCTGTTGCAGCTGCATCATCAGCCTCACTAGAAGAGAAAAAAAGGCTGCTTTGTTTGTGCTCTTAAAGTAAGAGAAACTAATGAGCATCCTTGATTTCCACTAATGGCTTTGTTTGTATTATCTCAATTATATTGGCTCCACGTCTGTTAATTTCCTCCCCGTCTCCCAAAACTGCACTTTCCTGCCTGCACCAAGCGGACCACAGCGCTCCATCCTCTGGGGGGTCATGGGAGGCAGGGAAGGAGCGCTAATTCATCACCGTTAAAGGCTGGGTAATAGGACCCCGCCAGCGGCCGGGCTATCACAGGCCTGCCACCTCCAAAAGGCAGTTAATTAACTTTCCATCGGCTGTGAGAGGACGCATGAGTATGTGTTGGCTCGGGCCGACAGCCCCACGATGCAGACTGTGGAGCGTGGATATGTGAGGTCCAACGCTCAGCCCTGCTGGGAGGCTGAGCTCGCCGGCAGGACCCACACTGGGAGTTTGCGGCGGCCATATTGCCGCTCTGTCAGCTTAGAGCTGCAGCCACACAGATTACTTACATAATGGTTTCTGCGGCTTCCCTCTGTGCCTAGCTTCGGGGCTCTTAAATTAGTTTTGCATAGAATGAAAGAGCGGTGTTTCAGGACTTTGCGCTCAGCTGGGCTCTTTTTTTTTATTTCACTATGTTCAGCTGTGAACAGTAACAGAGTGGCTGTGCAGCGTTTATAGATGAATGTGTAGCTTGAGGCTATGTGACCACTGATTCTCCACAGCTGATTATTTGATTCTTCTGTCAAGACAACGTTCTAGTCTTTTCACAAAAATTCACAAATAGGGCCCTAAAAACAAGCTTGCATCATAGACAGGACATTAGTCCCAATTTAAAATGTTTTCGATCGTATTATTGTCTTTTATTTCCTGATCTGCCTGCTTTAAAATTGCTGTTGATTCTTTTAACCCAAATTCAACGCTTCCTTCATGTTTACCAGTTTTCAGGACGATGTCACACGTTCCATCACCATCACTCCGTTGCTCTGAGCTCCTCTTTGTAACAGAAATGCGGTTTTCACACAATAATTAACTCCAGCCTGTTCTACTCTGTTATGTTTATGGAAACCTAACATTTCCTTCAAAGGTGTGATCCCTCCGTTTCCTTTTGTTGTGACGCGTGTGAACTTTACCTGAAGGTATTTTAACTGTATTTGTCAAAAAGACAAACTGACTGAAGGTGTGACTTTGATGACATTGCTCGGTTGAGTTACTGATAGAGGAAACATTCCCCCCCCACAACGGCTTTTATTAGCGACCAGACTTGTTTTGTTTGTGCTCGACCTTATTCATTATAATAATAATATATTTATAGAGCTCTTTTCAAGCAATAAGCAAAAATGGTTGTTTCTTAATTTAGTATATCTTCAGAAGTTAAAATGGAACTTCTGGTTCCAGGAGTGAGAACAGTTTGTAATGTCACAAAAAGCAAAAAGAAATCCAGTCTTGGAACATGGCCTTACTCAATGTACTCAATACACTCATGTGTATCATCTTTTTAATTTTTTTTTATTTTGAAATGATCTAATATCAGCAGCCTTCAGCAAACTTCAACAGAAGCCTTAGACCACTGCGGCTCAACAGGTCCATGGGTGAGTGGACAGTTAGCCCAGACACGTTAAATATCAAGGGATTTAATTTCTAATAGCAAATGCTGGAGTGGACGTCGATCTGTCTGACAATGTGGGAAGAAACGACTGATGAGAGATTGCATTCAGTTACAAAAGCTGGTGGAACAAAGACGAGACAGGACGCCATGACACCGTGACCTAAGATCAAATGCACTTCATTGTTCCCTCTGGGAAACTAAGAATCACTGCATCACATACAGCTTTCATCTCCAGACGTAGTTAGTAGCATCCGTAATGTCAATCATACATTAAAGAACTTTTTTTTTTTTTTTATAAACAGTAAAAACCATTACGACCAATAAAAAGGATTCGACTGATAAAACCAGCAAATCTGGAACATTGTCTCTGCATGTGATATTGTCTCTTTATGCTCATGTGAACAGGGTCTTGGCTTTGGGCTCACTTATGCTAAACCCTGCCTGTTTCTTACATTCACCCCAGCAGAGTCACATTTCTTGTGTACTACGATATCAGATCTCTTCCATAGTTCAGAGACTTGCACGCGGCAGCCCATGTGTTGATAGTCATCGCCCTAACTCCGAGCAGATGAAGGTGAGTGGAGAGATCCTCCCTGCTGTCTGTACCGACATGTTCTGTATGGAATCAGTCCTTTTCGCTTCATTGTTGTGATCGTGTTTTTTAATTTCAGCTGAGTCCACCAAGCGGCTCCCGGCTCCTCAGTCCTCCTCCTCGTCCTCCCTCCCTCTCTGTGTTGTGCGGAAGCCAATCGATCGCAAATTTGACTCTGCCGGATAGTTTTTCTCTGCTCCTCTTGGGAGTTCTCGGCGTTCAAATAGACTCTTTTGGCCGGGGGCTTGGCAGCGCTGAGAACGGGAGGGTGTTTGCAGAGTGAGCGGCACTACTGGCCAGAAGCAGCAGCAGCAGCAGCAGCGACATTGATCCCCCTGCTTTCTCTTCATTAGTCGCAACCAGATGACATAGAAACTGCTCCACATCAAAAGAGCACGATGAAATCAAACGCTGCAATGTGTTGCCTGCTAGACTTTTAACACACGGCCAGCTGGTGCCGCGCACACAATATGTTCACCACCCACGTTGAATTAGTAGCTGCCCAGATAAGTCACTTTTGATCAAATTAAAATGAGTAAACCACCTAAAAGTCATTTGTTTTTCCCCTTTGGATGCCGCAGTTTGCACAACTCTTGCACAGTTATTCCCTCCAAAGCTGACGATGAAGGCAATAACTAACTGAGGAGGTTATTGGGGGGAGGTGCTCACTTTCTTGTGAACGTTTGTTCTGTTTTCCTGCTCTGTTTTTTACATGGGTGCAATAGAAAAAGCAATTTTGTCTTTACTGTCTGAAACACCAATTCATTCTTATCTGGAGAGGCCTATTTCACCCGTTGGTCCAATGACTGACATTTCTTTTTAAAATGCTATCTTTGCTCCATCCAAATTGCGTTGTTGGTGTCGTAATTGATCTCCTTTTATTTATGCATGCATGTATTTATTCTTGGCCATGGTTAGTTATTCTTGGAGGTGGGAGCAGAGCGCTGAGGCCTGGGACTTGTCGTTTCTCCAGCTCTGGGAACAGTTTGTAATTTGAGATTAGGGGCCATCTGGGAGGGTAGAGGGTGAAATGTAATCCCAGAGTATTCACTTACTCGGTTTCAGCACAGCTTTTGGAACAGAACAACATATTGGATTTTTCTGCAGGCATGCTGTGTTATTTTGTGTGATGCCGAGGGACAGCCAGAGATTGTGCGAATGCAAGGAGCCCCCGTCCCTGTGTAAGATTTATCCCGTCCAACAGCACTCAGTGAGTCGATGGTCAGCTTGCTATTCAGAGGCAAGTCTCCTCTAATGTCTCATTTCTTCACTACATTTCTTACCTACATTGGACCTCAGAACAATGATGTTGCACTGATTAGAAGCTTGCTTCATTAGCTGCATTCCTGCCAGCTCTTCCCAGGAGAGGGACTCGGCCTTGAGATCACATGATCCTGTAGAGGTTTGATTAATGCAATTAATGAACGCGAATAAGTGTGTGTAAAACACCTGTCATGCACAAAACTCTACAACAAAGCAGGAAAGGCGTTAACTTGTTTCCGTGGTGGCACCTGCTGGAAGCTGACAACATCAGCTGCGGCTGCTTCATTTTCAGACATTCATTAAGGTACGGCATGTCGCATTTCAGCATCAACAAATCATTACCATGTTAATTTGCTCTCATTAGTTTAATTATTGTAAACAAAGACGACTACTGCCAAGAAAACTGCTTTTGTGCCACTGGGGTGGGGTTTTATGTGCTGGATTGGTTTTGTTTATTTTTACTTTTCAATCAGAAACTTCCTTTAACTATTTTTTTTTTCAACTGCATTCTTTCAACTTCACGTTACTTAATCTGATCTAGCATTAGTTGTGATCAGATTCAATCAAATGACCTGGACAGAGGGGAAGCTGGTTGGTGACGGATGACTAAACGGACACATCACAGCAGACAACATCTGAAAGATATATGGATGGTGGTAACATGAATGCACAGCTGAGCAAACATTCTGACAGGACGTGCAATTCAGGAGTAGCTGTGGCAGAGAGCTGAAGGGAGACGGGGCTGAAAGACCAAATAGAAGAAACAATAAATATAACAGATACATTAATAAATAAAAGGCAGATCATCAGCGATGCACCTGAAAATGGGACCAATAAAACAGGCAATAAACATCACAAGGAAACTCCTGGAGTCTACAGCCTGCTAGCAGCTTTGAGCTATAGGCTAACACCAGCGTGCTAACGTGCCGATGATTAGCAGGCTATCATGTGCTAATTAGCGCCTAACACAAAGTATTCCGAGGCTGATGGGAATGTTATTAGTTTTGCAGAAAAAAGTGTTGGCCAAATTGAAATTTCAACCTGATGATGGCGCTCACACGAAGGATCACCAACAGGATTACCATTCATTCTGAGGCGGAACGTGAATTTCTGTACCAGAATTCGAGCAATCCATCCAATAGCTGTAAAGACATTTCACTAAAAGCCAAAAATGTCAAACGCAAAAGTCAGGATATCACCAAAGTCACAAGGGTTCATCATCTGTGTCGGAGCAGTCAGCCCAGCAGACATTTTCAGGTGGCCGAGCGACCGACATTGCCATCCCCAGAGCCATGGCTAAAGAAATCACAACAATGCATGTGAAACATAACCTCGCAGTTTCATAGTTGATACTGTTCCCTGGGGTGCTCACTGTTTGTCCATTGTCCAAGCAAGCAGCAGGAAGAAACGTCACGGCCATCGAATCTGGCAAAAACATAATTTGTCATCTCCAGGAGAGTAATGTCTCTTATTATTATTATCTGTGAAAGGGAACATCAGGGTGCTTTTTATTTATTTAAAGAAAGCTGGTATTCAACACGCTTTCCCTTTAGTAGATTAAATTTACTGTTTACTGCTGATTGTTTAATGTGGGCTCCACTGTTTGTCACAGAAGATCGCCCAAAAGCACAGCAACTAGATATTGATTGCCTTAATGGCAGTTTCAAGTGATTTCTGAGTGTATTTGTGCCCTTGTGTCCTTGCCTGTGTGTGTGTGTGTGGCATCGGACAAGGGACTAATAATTGTTTCAAGATACTCGATCTGATCACAACGACCGCAGAGCGCTTCAGTCCGTACCAAGCCTGCACATGATTTGATTGAGAAAGTTGCCTGGTATTTGTCTTCTGTGTAATCATGGGTCCGGGGCGCCGTGACAGATCTGCGCTGTGCAGACGCTGGCTGTCTGTGTCCACAATTTTATTTAATTGAGGCTGTATATTCCTTGATATTGGTATTAACGTGGCCTTTACTTTGTCATTAAAATAGCTACAGTATCATTTAGAATGCTTCAGGACATTGCTGAATATGTAGAAATTGGCCTTTCCCAGGTTCGAAATATTGTCTGAGTGAGAGATTGAGATTTCCCCGTACATTAATCATTGCTTTCAGCCTGAGGCAGAGTACAGCTGTGTTTATTAGACACTGTAGGTTAACCTGCAGCCTCTCTCCTCAGCAGCAGTGGGTTTCTCACATCATATGTACAGTAGTTTAGTGTTCCACATGGAGAAATAACACACGGACTGAATGCAAGATGTCACCTTGTATTATTCAGGCAAATGTGACAGGTGGAGTGTTTTCGCAGTCCGTGTTTCACAGCCAACGTGTCAGCCGCACAGACGTTAGTGCAGCATCTGTACAGATGTTCATCTAACTGTGACGACTTTTGAAAGATTTCTTTCTGCATTTTGCTTTTTATATGAAAGTGAGTGAGCTACAGGACAGGCGAGAGAAGGGCCACGCCTCAGTTTGCTGGCCAGAAGAAATGTTGATCCACCCCAGTCTTCTCCTTTACTTTAAGTAACTGCAGCACCTCTAAAATGTGCTTTGCCTTCATAGAGCTTTCTCTCCAAACCTGCGTTCAACATTGTCACAGATGAAGGCCATTATTTCCTGTGGAGGCAGCAGCTGTGTGAACCACAGCAGTGCTCTGCCCTGATATTTAGCTGAATTCCAAATAAATCGAACCTTGCCCCTAAATACGCTCCGCAATGCACGTGCAATTGTATTCTGACATTGTCAGATTCATTTAGTTGTGACAGCAACAACTTTATTGCAGAGAAGAATGGAGAAAAAGTTAATTTTCTGCACCTCTGCACTCCCGAAATCTAACTCTATTCACCGATCCTACCGGGAGCAAAATATCTCAAACGTGGCAGAAAATATCACAGAGGACAGGGAAACCAGGTTAGAGTGCAAACACCTGATGTTTACATCCTGATGCTGTCCCTAGCATCCTAGCTAGCTGCTCTGTAGGGTCATGTGCCATGCCAAGCTGTGTCGAGGATGGTTAACATTTTGCACACTTATTTGTCAGACCAGATTCCTCAGTCTCATGGTTTTGCTGCATATGTTGACTGGGACTGCAGCTGCTGATTAAATTAATAGTCTATAAAATGTCAGAATATAGTGAAAAATGTCCATCTTCTTTTCCCAGAACCCAAGGTGACATTTTCAAATGTCCAAAGCTATCTTCAGTATTGAATTTACAAAAATAAAAATCCGACAAATGCAGCAGATCTTCATATTTGAAGAGCTGGAAGTAGCAAAGGTTGAAGATTCTATTAACAATGTTGGCAATCAACTAACTAACTGTAGGTCCTTTTAATATCTGAGTTACACCAACAGCGTAGTTCCTGTTACATTATCTGTTCAGCGTCAGATGGAATCAAACATGCATGCTGCCTTTAAGAAATGTGAAGAAGAGTTGGTACATTAGAAGACACGGCGGCGCCTCTGCTCGTCTGGTAGCCGATGCCTGAGGTGGCGGCAGGACTAGTATGTGTGCAAATAAAAGCTTGATTGGCGTCCCTCAGAGCAGCCGGAGGAAAGAGCCCACACGAGGGGTAAATCAATGTGGATATGTTCATCAGTTAATCCCGAGTTAATGGTATTACTGATGCTGCTCTGCTGTCTGCCCTTTGTGACAAAAGGTCAGCCTCCACCTACTAAAACACTTTCAGGCTATGCGTGGCGCTGGCGGCAGCAGCATGCAGGCGCTGTTCTGTTCTGAAGCCACATCCACAGAACTCTCCCTCACTTTGTGTTTCGGTGTAATGGAGCTTGGTCGCATCCGTGTTGTTGCTGTCGTCTGCTTTTGTGTCAAAAGTAATTAGCGATGGATTGTTTGTCAGAGGGAGGGATGGTTGTGGTAGTTCCTGAAACCCCTCACGCCCCTCTGGGCTGGTGGAAAACGCCTGGGTTCGGTACGAGCCTCCCCCTAATGACAAGGGTGTGTGTTGCAGTGTGAAGGGCTGTTATTTTCTGACATGGGAGCCATTTAACGCATCGTGGCACATTGTGAATTAAAGTAAAGCAACCAATTCTTTTCCTCCTTCCGAACAAGATTCTGAATATGAAACCCAACCGCTGTCAAAGTGACCTTTTCCACAAGGCCGAGTGACTTTATCCACCTCTGTCTTTGGGCATCATTTTTGGAATAGTTGGATTTTTTTTTTTTCTTACAAAGCCTCAGACCTTCTGTGCTCTGTCCTTTCTGCCTGTCACTGTGTGAGGCCACTTTCATTTCAGCCCGTTGGATCATATAAAGGCCCTTAAACGTTACAAATACAAACGCGAGTCCTCCCCGCTTCACCGAAATGAAAGTGATTACCATGAGCAGGGATTCACCCGTGATGTTGCACGATAGCAAATCTATTCCTTTTGCATGTTGTGTCGTTTTCTGGACCTGCAAGAATTCCGCTTGTCCGCTCTCTCTCGCTTACTCACCATGTGAAGTTGCCGCAGCTCAACATGATGCCGCGATATTAGCCGCGCTCCCTCACAAGGCGAAGACGAAGGACAGAGCGCTTCCCCTTCACCCTCAGGGTGAGCCAGTGGGTGAAGGAGGATGCAGCCAGCGTGTACACTCGGTGCCAGTCACGCGGCGCACCATGCCTAACTGCCCCTCAGGAGGGAGGACGCCACCGCCTGGCAACCAGGAGTAATGTTCCTACAAACTGAAAAAAAAGTATCTTAGCTAAGAATTACCAATGAGGTGCTGACGATGATGATGATGGTCTCCACACACACCGTTTTGGGAAAAGCTGAACCCAGTAATGAGGCTTGCAGGATTCTTTGTGGAGCCACTGAAGCCTGCATGCTATCAGCTTATTAAACCAACACTTTGCTCCCTAACAAAAGACGTGGGTATTTCAGCGAGAGGAGAGACGTGCGCTTTATGTTTTGGCTACAGGGCTAATATCTTTGTAATTGGTGTTAAGCAGCTGCTTGGGCTTTACATATTGATGTGCTGTAGCAGCAGCAGCAGCGCTCCACCCGTTTCCCGTTCACAGGAGGAGCTTTAAGGCAGCAGCCCTGCGTGGCGTCTCCGCCCCAGATCTGTGGAAGAGGGGTGTTGATCTCAGTAAAGTGTGCCCTGCCGTGCACCCGGGGAGGAGAGGAGCGTCAAGCGCCAAGCTGTAATTGATAGATTGATAGAAAACAGCATACACCTACACACACAGTAAGAACACGCAGCCATACAGATGCTGAGATGGGTGGATCTGGATCCACTCCAGTGATGTGTCCTGAAACAGATTCACAGTGTGACACATTCTCTCTCTTTGCGGCGTTTCCTTGTCATCAGTGGGTTTGTGAGTGCAGGATCTAATTGATCCGTGCCTCTGCCACCACTCTGGAGGTTAATTCATGCCAAAGGGGCTAGTGGCCTAGCATGGCATCAGTCAGATTATCTGGTGCGGTTGTAATCAGCTAATCACTGGGCGCCGCCATGCAGCGTCACGTGTCTTCTGCACTCGCTCTGTCCACAGGCCTCTCACCTAGTCGTGCTTTCTTTCCAGGGATTTGCATGTCATTGTCACCCAGCAGGGGCTTTCAGCCGGTTTGATGGACTCCTTAATTGAATGAACAAAACATTCACAAATCTCCTGGGAAACAATACACATAATTACTGCATACTGATTCATACATAACTGGATAATTTAACCCTATGAGTCCCACCAGAACACCAATGTTCCACCCACTGAATATCGTCAATCAAATGAGTTAAGCCCGAAAATGGAACGGAGCAAAGTCAGGTGGTGCTAGAAGCTAGGTGACATAGTGTGTATTAACAGGGACAGTTGGCGAACTGTTGTAGGCGGCAAGCTAATCACTAACATGCTAGCCAGTCATTCAGTCACAGTCGAGCACCCAGGAAGTGTGCTGGGCTCACTTTGACATAGTGATCCAACCGTGTAATTACATGGTCCGGGTCTGACGCACGGTGGCCCAAAAATACTTTTTCCCACAGACTTACAATGGGTTAGAGACATCTGTAAATCAGCTGGCCATTTGCTTCGAGCTACATACGGACAATTAAATAGCCCTAGTTTAAATAATCAAGTCCTAAAAGTTGTTAAATCTGAATTATATGGTCACTGTCATTCGCGAGCCGGAGACCGAGCGGTTGGGAGGTGGGGTTAAAGGAGGAGCCGTCTCAAGATTTTACACCCGGACGTCGAACTTGTCAGGCTTCGTGTGCCCACTGAGCAACTGTCATAGGAATGAACGGGGGCCCTGCCTCTGGCGCTGTGTCCAGTCTCTTTATACAGCCATGGTAAGAACAGCTCAGAGGTTATAATGAATTGGCACGGAAGTTAGTTATCTGTGTTGTTGCTGCTGCAAATAAAGTTCACTGCTTTGACCCTTGAAGGGTTAAAAGGTCAGTGACAGGGTTTGACTGGAGTAAAAGCTGACTACAGGTTACTCTAGGGGGGGCTGCTGTAAGCCAATTTGATTGGCGGGTGCAGGCCACCATCTAGCAAACTGCATGAAGCTGCACCAAACAAACTGCGACAGCGCTGAAAACTGCCTGTGCATCAGGGGGGAAAGTTGGCGCACATTTTCTTGTGTTCGTGAGAAGCAGGTAAGTGGAAGATGTGCGTGGCTACCAGCAAATACCAGCCAGGTCTATGGTGAAGATAATATATTCTTCATAATGAAACTCTGAATGTTGGTGTTTAAACATTTTCTCTTTCCTTCGAGCCAGAGGCGTTTTGTTCTGCTGGAGCGGGGCAAATATAACTGCTGTGTAGAATATGCAACGGTGCTGTCGATACATACTGTAGGGTCTGCTTATGTGAGGAGGCCAGCATGGTAATAAGGCTGCAGGCCACATCAAGGCCACGGTGACGCAAATATTGTGGGTGTCTCTCAAACTTTCCACCCATTTCCTCTGCCTGTCTACATGTAGTCCTTTACTTCCAGCCTCCATGTAGCCGACATTCTTTTTGGTTGCTGATACAACAAACACGGTCCTTTTTTGATTCAAATGGAAAAATGGTGTCAATTCATATCTTACTGATATGGCCCAGTAAAGCACACAATTAGATTTAACAGATGCGTGATTTTAAAGTGAATGTTATTATTGATAATTGCCTCCATTTGGGGATGTGCCCAAAAGACTGACTTCCTTTTTCTCAGCTGAAAGCAGAATCCACAGAAGCCTGGCTTCAATTTATTCAGTGAGGACAGAGTTCTTGTCTGAAGGAAATGTTTAATCATCACATTTTTCTAAAGAGAAAGCCGATGACTCAATCCTCTTCATCCTGACGGTGTGTCTGTGGTTATGTTGTGTTCCTATGTGTCTGTGTTTAAATCATTCATGGATCGACCCTATGGACTGAAGTACTGCGTCTCCGCAGTGAATTGCAGTGTAGGCTGTTATAAGCTGTAACAACACCACCTTTTCTCATTTGTATGTACGTCTGTAAACAAATGTTTGGTTGCTGTAAAAATAAACCACATTTCAGTGTTGTGGTCAGACTGTGAACAAGCCCTACTGTACCTTTAAAGCACAGGATACCTGACAACTGCAACATCAACCTTCTTTGACTGGGCCTTGTGTTGGCGTGAGTGTGTTGAAATATCATCCTCGGTTACTCTATGCAGTATATGTGCATCGCATGCATGGATGTGTAAGCATCCCACATCCGAGCTGTGTAATGCAGACGCAGTCTGATCTGACTGTTACAGAGAGAATCTGTAAGGAAACTTGAAATGTAATGTAGCCTTAGTTTGGGCTCTAACATGACATGGGAACATGTCTGCCTTCCAGATCCATGTAGAGACTGCATGAAAGAAAAAAAGCCCACCCATCTCTGGCCTTTTGGGATATTTGATCAGTTGTAGCCATGGTTACAGAAGAAAAGTGTTTATGGCAGTTTGAGAGCTCAAGGATGGAGATGGAAAATAAAGTCAAGGAAAAACAGTGAGATAATGATGAAAGTCCTTCGATGCGGCAGCAGAAAATGAAAAGAAAAGAACGATATAAAGTGAGACTGTACTATTCACATAAATGTAGTTATTTAGAAGACAGTTGTATTGCTGTGGATTGTTCCCACATGCAGCCAGGGGTCAGCTGAGAGCAGGATGGCTGGCATTCGTCTTCAGTCTGCCAGCCACACTCTAGAAATGGATGTTCTTCTTTATTTCACATTTTCCTTTAGACCCAAATAATAGTCACATTAAGTCTTGAGTCACTCCTGCAGCTGTCCTTCATTTTGGCTTGTTTCTCATTCCAAACGAATGCTCCGCTTGTTATTGCTCTTTTAAAATCCACATTCGCTCATTTGTGAAACCCCATCATAGGTACAAATTTAGGTATGCGTTGTGGGGTCATGTCCCGAACCAATGTTAGAGCGCTGCTGAGATGTCCCTACCGAATTTGTAACCATCTCAAATGATTAGTTTTAATAATAGTCATTTTAATTACACAAAATTATACACCAGGGACATCAATGTGGAGCTGCCAGATTGTGCGTGTTTCCTGTAAAAAGAGGACTAATTTAATGGCAAGTCAGATATGAGGGATACCCTCCAGATCAACTTGCAACTGTACGAGTATTCTACGCATTTCTAGCTGCATCACAGGCTGCAATGTCTGTTAAAGGTGGGGTAGGCAGTAGTTTTGTGGCATCATTGGGCAAAAAGGCTACAATAACCATGCAGCATTTTCTAATTCAAGTGGCCTGAGAGGAAGCCTCTACTGCCGCCCCTCCTCTCGGCTTCAGAGAATCTAGACTGTGACGGGAGACTTTGGTCAATCAGAGAGACAAGCGCGTTCATATTGGCTGAGCTACAAATGCAGATGCGCGTACACGTCCCTTCAAATGGTGACGCCTGCTTCAGTGGCAGAACACCCTGCCGAAACTTGGGATACATTTTCAACATCTCCTTTGCCTGCAGCGGCGAATAGTACAAAACATCACGGAGCTTCGGCCTCATTACGTTCGATGCCATGGTGCTCGAAATGACAAACAATGGCACACAGTGGGGAATAACCTTTGGCGGTGGGGTGTGTATACTAGCCTCTCATCCCGCCGTTAGATGGCGTTGCAGCTGCAGCCCGAAGTGCTGGAGGGGCGTCTTCAGAAAGGCATGTCGCTGCCGGGGGGGGAAACAGGGTCTCGGTGAGGCTTACGCCATGGAAAGCGAGCACTACCAGGGATGAGACTTTGCAGGTGAACTGACTCCTTCTGCTGCCGGTTGAAGCTGTGGGTTTGGTGGGAGGGGCTTAGTGGCGTGATACAAGGCAGCAGAGAAGGAGGCGGAAGGTTCTGCACAGGTTGCAAAATTTTATAGTATTTATAGTTTAAACCAGTCAAACATCACAGAATTAAACCTGCAGTAACAGATTTATTCGGCCACTTGGGGGCAGCAGAAACAAGTCATATTATCACCTCTGAGGCTGATGTTGTGAACTTGTTTGCAAACAGTTTACGCATTTACACAGCCTTACCAATCATCTGGAGTCACGTTCCTGGCAAATGTAAGTCCAATATTCACACTGGTTAGCTAAACTGCTGGTTTGGCAACTAAGGAGCCAGATATTTCCCTCAGGAGTTGGTAGAGACCAAAAACAGAGCTAAAAACAAAAAAACTTACCTGCATCAGGTGGACAGAGACAAGACTCCACATGAATACTAATGTTGCCTGGTGTCTGCTGTAAATGGATAACAACAACTTTATAAGGTGATAATTTGTATGTCAGTGTTTCCACTGGCACCAGGTGGCCTCAAAAACATAATGAAGATTTTATGGTAAAGAGGGGAAAGAAGTTTATTAATCTATAGTAACGTGTTTGTGCTCAATACATAACGTATAGGCTAGTTTAGCAGCTAACGGCATCCCTGACCTTTATCACAATGGACCATGTTATTATTCTGTGGGTATATCTTATAAGTATATGAAGTTGTCTTTAACAGGTTAAGTGCAAAATGTGAACACGACCTGATCCATAAAGCAGAGGTGTCGCTGCTTAGTGTCGAGTCTTGCTGGCAGTTCGACAGCCGGGTTCCATGTTCACTATAAATTAAAACTGAGAAAGAAAGCGATCCGTTCTGCTCTGCTGCTGCTGCTGCTGCTGCTGCTGAAAGTGCCGCATGCTCTCTTTATCTGCCGCCTTCTTCTCTTCCAGCATCAGAGCTCTCATTTGCTCCACTCTTACGTACTGAATGGAGGGGATGTAGTGATAGATTTGTATGGTGCACACACTCATTTGCACAGCGAGGGCATAAAGCAGATCCATTCATCGCTACAACACAAAATTGGATTGCCATGTCACTCTAATTCTATAACGACACGCGTAATCCTGTCTTGGATTTCCAAATGAGAGGGGGAAAACGTCAGCTCTAAGATGTTGTCAGGCACCACAATAGTAAAAAAAAAAAGAGTAAAGGCAGGCTTGAAACAGGCTCGGCTTGGATCATCATCTTCTTAAAAAGAAAAACACAATTTAACTTCCTTTAACTGTCTCCTGACAGGCTGTGAGCTCGAGTGCAGCAGACTTGGTTCAGCAGCTTTAAGTGTGAAGCCTCCAGCAGGGGGCGAGGCGTGGCTGCGAGGCCGTGTAGACGCTTCTACGTCTCTGAAAAATTGTAACCACACAGTCAGACGTTCTCTCAGCCACCAGCTGCTCCTGACGCTCGCTGTCGGTCAGAACAGCGTGAGAACGTTGCAGCGCGACAGCCATGAGTCAGACGGTCAGTGGTGAACAGCAGCCGATATTTGGCTCAAGACTTGCTGAATCACAGCACACAGCCCGGATTTAGTTTTCCTCAGTGATCATGGAGAGAAAATCTGAACTTCGAATGCTGAATTGGAAAAGTTTCAAACTGTAACTAAAAGAAACATCAGCACACTCCTTTCCACAGCCTTCACCGTGTAGTTCTAGCTGCCGAGACGTAACCAAACCATTAACCATACACATCACAAAATGCTCCTTGGCAGCCACATCGCGCCTTAGCATTTGGAGTTTGCTCACTTGTCATGGAGGTGGTTTCGTTGTTATTGGCCATACAGTAGACCGGATGGAGACGGTCTTTGTTCAAAGGTAGTCTCTGGTGCCCGACGTGAATGACCTTGAGCCCGGATGCCAAAGGACGTGCATCCGGGCAATGAAGCCAATTTGAGACGCTTTATCCAGCTCTCTTTGTACATCTGCGCTCTGGCCTCCAACAGACGTCCTGTAGGTGACCTTTGACCTCTTCCCAGTGACGCCTGTGAGCAGCTCTGGTGTCACATTCTGTTGTCTCTGTTGTTGCACTGTCCTCGTCTTTAGATTCTCCATTTGCAACGCGTCTGTCCGTTTCATTAAAGTGCTATAGTTAGAGGTCTTCTGTGAGTTTTGCCGGACCTACCTTGTGTGATTACCTAGAGCTGCAGAAGTTACAGTAGCAGTGCATTCAATTAATAATGAGTCAGAGCAGATAAATCAGTGGGTGTGTTCCTGTTTGAGCAGAGAGGAAGAAACCAATATGTTTTGGAGTGTGCATCACTCCGAGCACAGCTCTGGCATCTTTAGTAATGCTCTGAGAGGAAAAGAGGAAGCAGTTTCTAATAATTCTGCCTTCGTTAGCCTATTTCCAAATGAACTGTTGTGATCCACACATGTTATGCGCACAGTGTGACCTCCTTTTTATGCCTGAGTAAATATTCGGCCCACGTGGGAGGAAGCTCACGTTGTTGATAGAATCAGATTTTGAGGAATATCTTCTAGTTTCTTGCTCTTTCAATTTCATTATTACATGATGGTTCCAAGGACAGCATTTGCTATGGCTTCAGTCACTGCTGCTACGCCTGTCGAGCTTTCCGTTCGAGCACAGCACAAGTCACACGCATTAAGCTTTGATTGGACAATCCCTGTTTGGGGGTGGTACACGCAGTAATACTGGTATTTTTAGCATATTGTAGTGTCCCATCTTGCTTACCTGCCTCAGGGCTCATCTGGGAGGAGGGGGGGAGTCAGATTCATCAGTGGATGGCGGAAATGAAAGAGAAGACCACTCTTTGCTATCGGAGCACCACAGGAGGGGCAGGAGGTCACATCACGTGCGAGACCAGATTGATAGTTTGACTAGGTTACAGGGCGAGCAATGCTGCTTCCCATCTCCCACCGAGACTCACCGAGGGCCAGAGGGCGGGAGTCAAGGCCAAATTGGATTAGATCCTCTCAAGATGAAGTTGTTCTTCCCATTGACCTTGGCAATTGTTCAATTGTGATTCAATTTGAAGTCCATGCAATCTGTTGACTGATCACTGTAAACCTGGCTACAAACACATCCCTTGTGTTTTCTTGTCACACCTTTCCGCTGCAGCGCCAGCTTCCAGTGTGATTACCCCGCCCTAACCTGAACATCTGATACACTTGTTTTCCTGTTGCAAAATCTTAAATAACCAAAATCTCATTGGGGCTGCAAGCGTCTCCACTTCAAACATCCTCGAACACTAAAGGAGCCCTGGAATGCTGATGTAGAGTCATATCACTGCCTCACAGTGTATCACTGTACACCCCCCACTGTGAGAATCAGAAGGAAATATTCAGATTTGCCTCCCGCAGACTCACAGCCTCCATTCTTTTGACCCGTGTTGTTGCTCGGCTCGTCGTTCACTTTCTCTGTCACACTTTGCGTGCAGACGAACGGGAGATAATTAACTGTAATGATAATGGCCGCCATTTGCTATTTCGAATTTGCATCATTTTAATCATCATTACATTGTTGTCTGGCTGTGACACGACATTAATAGTGGTGATAGTGCGTACGTAGCGAGGGGGCGATGGCAGTGACTCGACGGGCCCGAGAGGAGCAGCTTCCTGCTCAGGCTGGCTTACGTTTCTAGAAGTGCAGGAAGTTGAGCAGAGAATCACAATGAAAACAAGCTCCTTCCTGTGTTCATTTTTCACGACATGAAGAAAAGCAGGTGTACTTTCCGTCTTTGCCATTGGTAATCTCATGTTAAAATATATACAAATTATATTTAGATGAGCTGGATCATCGGCCAACTGCACATACAGTACATGTCCCATGAAGAAGTACTGGTAGCTAACGGGCAGGTTGTTAGAAAATAACAATGGCTGCCCCTAAGAGGTTAGACGCTAACCCCTGTGCTTCTTCACCGAAAGAAGAGAAAAGAGCTTAACGTGACGCGTGTGATCTCATCTTCCTGTGAGTCCAGGCGCCTCGTGAGGCGAGCTTGTTGTCGTGCTTCCTCTTTGGCACTCTCCGACTACCTCACATCGTTGATCTGATTGGTTGACGCTAGATAGATCTGTGTTTCTTTGGTTCGACGTGTCCTGGAAATCGAATAATTACTTTTACGCACTCGATAATTAGATCAACATACACCTGGAAGGTTTTTCCAGTGGGTCAGTTGCTGTTTGTTAGCAAAAGAGAAAGCAGAGCTGGAATCGCTCTATCGTGTCTGCTGTTTTGGATAGTTAGGGTTTCCTGTTGTGACAGCATCACCCAAATGCGTGCCTTACAGAGCCCTTTTATGATTTTCGTTCACTTGAGTAGCAGTCAGTCCATTGTGCCTTATAAATCTGCACTAGCGGGAGTCCTCCAGGAATTAGTCACTCCCTCCACCAATAGATAGGAGCTCAGGGCTACAGAGCACTTTGCACTTGTGTTAAACTGGAAAGAGTCTTGACTACGTACAGTACGAGCTTAAACAGGACAAGCTGTAAGAGCACCGCTGGCTCTAATGGACAATTTAATAAATATGCTGCATTTGTCCTCCATCTTATTTACTTAATATTGAAGCAAAATGCAGGTCTTTTGTGTAATAATGATGGAGCATTACTGCCATGTTGACGGGAAGAATTATGGCCAGTCAACCCTGGTTTAATGTGTACGTTCATCAAAATAAATGACAAAAGTCTTATCTTCTGCCTTTCTTTGTTTTCCTGCTCTGCTGAAAATGTACTGAACCGTGACTCCAAAACCACGGTAACATACCGAACGTTTACATGTGGACACCTCTTGTTCTCTGTATTCTCACATACATATATCCAAACTCTTATATCACACATACAGTATGTAGTTACGCCTTTAATCACATATGTATTTTACCTTAATCATTGTTTTGGTGTTCAGGGCTTTAAATAGAGTGAGAGCTGATGTTTATATGTGTATTTTGTTTGTTCAAACAAAGCTCTCATCTTTGTAATATTAAATGTGTACATATATATGAAAGCATACGCTGTGAATAGTCGTGCACACAGAAATCTTCATGGTCCTGCGGTTCAACGCTGCGCTGTGTTTTATGTTGTTTAGTGACTGCAAGCTTTCTGCTGTCTCACATACCTTCCTGTTCACGTTCGTTTGATCGTTCGCGCCTCACCGACGGTCAGTGTTCATTTAATAAACCAGCGTTTCTCACCACACATTTTAAGGCAGTCGCTCACATTACGGCGCATAATTAGCGGCTTGGTAATTAACAGCCATTACCAGTTTTGACTTCGCCGTCTATGCGTGACAAGCCAAACACGACTCCTTTTCAAACAGAGCGCTCACTCAGAGTGGAAACAAGCAGCCTCCCTGCTGTGTTGTTCCACCACTTTTCCCAGACTGACTCGATGATGTCCCGTTATGATGTTATAGAACGATAAACATATAGTTATTTGGTGGTTACATCCTAATGAAACCAATTAGATTACACCCTAACTGATATCTCCTCCCCACAATAGGTTTCTGTTCCATGCATATTTCAGACAACATGGCACAGAACAGTGGCCCATGAATGAAAGTGTATGATTAAATATTCAGATTTTCCACAGAGCCACTGCCTGTCAATCTGTGTGCCTCTGAAGGACGAGGGGAGGTTTTTTCTGAGCTGCCGGTCTGCTGTTGACCAAAAACACTCGTCCCACCCTCGTTCTCACACATCACACACAGTCAGTGGCTTCCAATCAAACAACTGGCCTGTAGGTCAGGCGGTACGCTGTGAGAACACAAGCTGTGAATGAAACACAGAAATTCAATAAAATATCATCCATGTTTTAGATCTGTAGGGCAGGATTGCTGCAGGTGTGGAGCACTGTGCTGTAGACAGGGTCATCTCTATGCACAGACACTGAAAATTCATTTTTTTTCCGGTGTGCCTTTGGCCTAATGTGAGCCATGATGAAAGTAGAATTTAGATTAAGAATGGGCCGACGCTGTGCTTTTGCTCTGAGGCGGAGGTCCGGTGGGACATGTGGGACAGGCCTCGTTGGGTGAAAACACACTGCCCTCTGTTGGTCCAAAAACATTTACAGGCTCCAGGATATGCCCACACACACTCAGCAGGACTCAAACCTTACAATCCAGTCTTATTCATACCATATTATTAAAGTCATGTATGATATCAGTGACAATGCAAGGTCACCCTGGTGCAATTAATCATCTTCAAGCTAGAGACAAGACATCTGCTTGCCTATCCCTTGCTTTTGTGTCTGACTGGGCTTTCTGATGAAGTTAATGAAACAAGTGTAACTGTGTGATCTTGCACAGACCCAACTGGCAGGAGGAGGAAGCAGTAACTAAATGTTGGGGACTTCATTAGCCAGAAATCCTGTAATTTGAAGACACGGCTAGTGCAGCAAGGGGCCACCGCTGAACCTTAGGAAGGAGAGTTTTCCAGGAAGACTCAGGAAATGGGATCCTTAAAGCTACAATATATAGTATATAAAAAGTTTTGGCCACTTGGTGACATTAGAAACAAGCTGAAAACACAACATTCATATGTTATTACCATATAAAGTTGATCTGGAAAAGCTTTTCTATATACACACAAAGCAGACATACACAGAGCAACATTAGCATTCATTCTGAGGTTTTGGCCACCTGACAAATGTCGACTCTCCTTTTATGCCTTTTTGTTCCGCACCAACTCCTGAGCAACATGTCTGTATGTTTAGCTGCTAAATGCTCCAGCTAGCTGCTAACGTTGTGCCTCTGCTGTTTGGTGCTGGACAGGTAGCACACAGTGACTCTATCAGAGCTTCAGCTGAAGACAGCTGCCTGCCGCGGCTGGAGGTTAATGAGAGCACTGAGGAGTTACAGTTGCAGAGTTGGGTGATAATTATCTGAGGGCTTGTCACTCTGAGTGGCAGCTTTCACATTACACAGTCATTTGATCCATTGGTAATGTAAGATATATTGATTTGTGCAGCTTTAAGGGGTGTCAGTCACTGTTGAATTTGACTTTCTTGGGACTAACTTGCTGTTATTCACTGAAGGCTGATGAGATGCACAAATAAACAGTGAGACTGGAAGCTGTCCAGTCCTGTCCCTGCATCTTAAGACCCAATTTTAGCCCAGAACCCAGTCTAATACCTGAGGCAATATTCATATATATATATATGTTTAAATCAATTGCTGACTGTAGCTTTTAAGCTAATGAAACATTTGCTACATGCTGTTTTCCATCTTCTCACTGCATGTTTTGCAACATATGACACACTGGACATGTGATTGGCACAGTAAGAGTCTGCAAGTCTCATAAAGATGCATGATGTTTGCACTGTAAAAGCATGATTAAGGGGCATCCTGGGGGTTTTACTCATCCCTGGGATGTCAAGGGAGGGGTTTAGCAAATCAAATGTTCACCACGCAGTGAGTGCATGTAGCAACTGATCCAGCACTAGTCATCAAACTGATGACTGTTCCTGTTCTGTGAGCAGACTGAAAACAGGCTAGAGACGGATCAGGTAGGGGGGAGGGACTCGTGGACCTGCAGCCACGGTGGTGATCTCTGCAGTCTGTGTCTAAGTAGAGTGGGACTGAATGTCAGTAGGTCTCTGCAGAGGGAAAGAAGAGGATCTCTCACCCATCGCTATTGTCATGACAACCGCTGTGAAGGCCTCGCCTGTGATTGATGTTTCGCCGCTTCCTTCCGCCTCGCCTCCTGTCATGTCACAGCGTGTATTCCCGTGAGGACCGTGCAGCCGAGAGTGATCCACGCGAAGCATATTCAGCAGCCATGTTATCTGCTGAGTGATGGTGCGGCGCTTTATTCAGATGTTAATGTTGCTGACCACAGTCAGAGTAAGAGGGTAAGAAAAAACATAGTTTATATTAATGACTTTGGTAATATTTTTGTTAATGAATCAAAAACTGGTCTGAAACCCTTTACTCCACTGGGTCTGAGGTGGGTAGCAGGACTCTAATGAGGTAAAGTTCTGTTGAGGGTCTGTGAGGCAGGACAGCCGGAGGAGGGAGACAGTGACCGCAGAGATGGGAGTGGCTCTACAACCATTACTGCTGCTCACTCGCTGCTGCTGCTGCTGCACACAAGTGATTAGCAAACCAATGAGTCAATCTGCAAAATGTCTTTCGTCACACAGAACCCACACTCACGAAGCTGCCATGTCGTGTACCGCACTGAACAATCTTGTGATTGAATTGCCACTTCGGAGCCTCTTTTCCATCCCGCTTCTTGTGTTTCCCTGACTTCATTCAGCGTGGTCAGCAGGCTGACTGTCATTATCTCACAAGTGCAACAAGTGCGAGGCTTTAGTTTGATGATGATCCATGCTGCTCCATGGGATCTTCTGTTGGTGACGCCATTTTCCAGGAGAGCTGATTGGTCAGTAGGCGGGGCTTTTATACGCACTGACTTATCTCCAACATAGGTGTGCAGCACGAGTTAGCATGGTGATATACTACGGTAAGAAGTGAACCGATGTCGTAACCCTGAAAACCCAGAGTTAAACCTGAAGTTACCTCGCTGACCCCAAATCCTGCGTCGTAGTCCAGGCCTCTGCTTGATGTTTTCACACTTATTTTGTAGCCGGAAAGAATCAGGCTCAGACTGTCATCTACACGCCATCAGAACACACGGATGCAGCACATGAATATAATGAAATGCACAGATGTCAGCAGGTTATAGTCATGTTTCTCCTCGAGCCCTGATGATGGCGCAGTGACATCATCAGCCTTCATTTAACGTCACATCCACACAGTTTTGTTGCAGCTGTGTTTCCTGCGTTCAGCAGCTGTGTTGCTTTCAGCCCAGCTGATGTGTTTAACTTCGTGTTTCTCTAATATTATAGTTTGCTCTTCGTTTGTAAAGCCGCTCTGCTGCCGGCACGCTGCTCATGTTTGTGATTGGTCAGATTCTGCAAAACCCCGCCCCTTTCATGCTCATGGCTAGATTAGCAAACCCTGGGTTGATTTACCGAGTTGATACCCGCCGCCGTGTGACTGCTTAGTGCGACCGCGGTTCAGCTCAGTGAAGCCAGATAACAACAAGATATCCTGGGTGTGAACCTGCTTCCTGGTACAGACCTCAGGGCAGTGCAGTTACTGGAGGGACACTTGAGGTACACTTGGTCTGAAGTTGTTTCTGCCAAGAAAATAAGAGCTCATGCTCTTATTTCAAGTGTTTTTGTGCAGCTCTGCTTTATTGTTTTTCATGTGGGACTGATAGCACAGTTGTTCTGCACACAATAGATGTATCCATTGTTGTTTACTCTGTCAGCTGACCAGAAGAAGACCCGACTGACATTATTCATCAGTACTCATCATAAACTCGTCTCCTCCCTGTAAGCCCGTTACATAATGGACCGGATTCAGACCAGTGAGGAAATCTCTCAGCAGGAGGATGCAGCAGCATGGGGTTTCTCCTTTGAATCAAAGTCTGTGATATTTCACAAATGTTTGCTCAAGGTCATAGCAACATCCGTGGTTTGGTCTTTACGGCCTGTCTTCCTGTCTGATCCTAGCGGTTAGTGCAGTAACAACTGGTAAGATCTCGCGCTCACCAGTGTCTGCTGGAGTCCAGACCAGGCCACGTTGGCAGGTTCTGCTGACCCGAGACCATAAGCGCTTAATTCAAACAACGGGACAAACTTGCTAAATCTAGTCCAGTTCTCCAGAGGCCAATTCCTAATGATGAATCCGACCAAGCATGGCTGTCAGTGTCAGTCCAGTCTGTAAGTCTCATAAGATGCATGATGTTTGTGCTGTAAAAGCAAGATGATGGGCGGGTCAATATCACCAAAAAGTGCCTTTGAGACGTCATGATTTCTCCCCCAAAAAGTTACAATTTTCCACTCAATTTCATATCCCTTGTATCAAGTTGATCTTAGGCTGTTGTAAATGCACGTTGGTCAAGCTCCCACACTTTTCATGAATTTACTGCAAGTAGATAAAGTACGAGCAAATCATAAAATATGTCCACCCTGTCAAGGACAAAGTCAAAAGAGAATAAATACATTTTTATAACATAGTTTCTATCGTTTTGCACTCTTCTCTCTCTCACTGAGCTCATTCATACCCTTTTTATTTCCGGTGTCTCTGTCTTTATGCCATCTCTCCCTTTGTTTTTCAAGGTACCTTTGTCTTCTGTCTAAGTCGGCATCGCGGCGTTCCCGACAAAAGACCATTGTAAACATCCCACTGACTCAACCTTTTTGACAGAATGGAATTTGTTTGAGAAAAAACTTCATGAAGAATTGTCAAATTATCACCATCTTATCAGAATTTGTAAAAAGATAAATACTGTACAAATGTCCACCCTGTCCTGTAGGGCTTGGTGACAGGGTGGGCATTTTTGGCTAAAGTTAGAATCTAAGAAGCACATGGTGAACCATCAGCTAGCAAACTGATTGATTGTTGAAGGGGACGACATGCTGTTGTTCAAATATAAGTGTTTCTATTAATTATCTTTTACTCTGACAGAGTGGACATGTTAAGCTTGACTACAAACATAATCAGGTGAAAATTAGGAAATATAAGTGTAGATACTCACTGTACTTGCAGCAGTTGTTTCAACCTCCATTGAGCAAAGACAAATTGGGGCGGTGATGTCACTTGGTTTCTTAAAGGGGCAATTACCCCATGATGACAGGGTGGACGGCAATTTGAGGGACGTGTACAACATGTTAAACATGATTAGAAAACGAGAAAAAAAAATCACCCAAGAAAATTTTAAAAGTATTTTAATTTTGTGTCATTTAATGTCAGACCAGCGTGTGGGACATAGCAAAAGCAGATACACCCAACCAAAGACAATGGTGTAAAATTAGCAAAAGACATTTTAAGAAACTTGTCCTTGTATTGATTTCTGTGTCAACGTAGGGACATTTGTAATAACACCTAAACTATTCATTGTTTTGTAACATGTTAATGATAACGGTAACGCTTTAGATCACAGCCTGCAGCGTACTGCGTGATTACAGCGGACAGCGGAATGTTTTTGTACTTACGGTGTAAAAGTATTGTACGTACCAAGTAGGTACCTGGGAACACTTGTGAATACGGCGTAACAATTCAGGATTTAAATAAATAAGTTATACTGTAGTTATTGCTTAACTACAGGGTACCTGTTCTGTTATTACAGAGTATTTATGACCTACTGAGTAACAATCTGGACGTTTGGGAGAAATGTAGGTCCAGGGGACAGTGTGCTGTCATGGATACTGTCGTCCTCTGAAGACTGTCGTTCATCTCACCAACTTCCCTACTGGACGCTCCTTTATAGGCTCGTGGCTCCGCCTGCCATCCACGGACAGAACTCGCCACGTGTTGACAATTTTGAAGTCAGTAAAACGTTGAAAGTCTTCTCCTGGAAATGGTATTCGAGCAGCATTTCAGCTCCTCAAGATGCAAGTTTACCTTTTCTCAGCTCTGTGCACGGCCTCCTCTCATCCCAGGAAATAAATACAAATATACAACATACGACACCAGGTAAGAATCATATAGGCTATGGTCAATATTCATATATACTCTTCTGACTGCAAAGTGTGCAGTTAATGTAATATTCTTCCATGCTTTGGAAGAAAAAACAAACTGGGGCACTTACTATTTAAGAAGCTGGTGCCCCTTGATTCTCTGTTGTATCTGTATGTTTTATTGGAAAGTTATAACAGTAACAGTTACAAGATAACTTAGGTTTAGTCTTGAAAATAAGTTAGAAACAAATATTAGCTTTGCGTCAGTCATCCTTGGCTATAACACAGGACACATTCTCTTAATAACAACATCCACAGCCCGCAAACCAAGCCTGTAGGCCACGAAACCTACCAGCACTTGGACATGTTAGAACACATATTAGCTATCACACATGTTTATTCATATGAGGCACCATAAACCCTGAAAGTTAAGACAATCAATTTAAGTCATGTTTAAGTAATGAATGAATAACGAACTGCTTTACAAAATAATGAAACCAGGACAGCAGACGTGTACGCGAGACCCGCTTCTGCAAGTTCTAGTTCTAGTTCTTTTTGTCTTCTTCTTCTTTGTTTCAATGACGATTTGCAACCAGGCGGGGCATTATCGCCACCTACTGTTTCCTTGACAAGTGATGTGAAAAAAATTAATTCAAGAAATATAAACACAACAAATTAGTGATGGAAGGGGGTAAATAAACACAAGTAGTTAAATTAATCTACATAAATTATATAATAAGATTTTATTGTAAAGCTATTATAAGGAATTTATTGTTAGGATTATAAAGGAACAATGTAAAATCCCATCAGATTAATCACTATCTTCCCTGAATCATCCAGAATGGTGCTCAGTTATAATAATAATAATAATAATAATAACTGGACCGTTTGGTCATTTATTGGTCAGTCATGATACATATATACACACATGCAGAGAACAGCTCAAACACACACATACAATCACGTTCCACGTTGAAATGTCTCCTCTGCTTCTGACCCATCTGGCCATCCTTCGTCCAGGGGAGCTGGAGCAGCGGTCAGCCTTCTGTGGCCACCGGGGACCAGGTACCTACTTGGTACGTATGGTGCTGGTACACCGTAAGTATGAAAACATTACACTGTAACTCCGCTGTAATTACGCAGTACGGCTGTAATCTAAAGCGTTAACATGACAACTTAGTGATTCTGATGAGGACACAGAAAGGTACTTTATAGTGATATTGACCAGGGCATCCTGGGGGTTTTACTCATCCCTCGGCTGTCAAGGGAGGGAATCAATGTTCACTACGCAGTGAGTACATGCAGCAACTGATCCAGCACCAGTCATCAAACTGACAAACTCCTGTTCTGTGAGAAGACTGGAAACATCTGGATCAGTCGCATTGGTTAAGGCTAAAGACGGGGCAGGTAGGGGGGGAGGGACTCGTGGGCCTGCAGCCACGGTGGTGATCTCTCCAGTTTGTGTCTAAGTAGAGTGGGACTGAATGTCAGTAGGTCTCTGCAGAGGGAAAGAAGAGGATCTTTCACCCAATTACGAAGTAAAGGCCTCGTCTGTGATTGATGTTTTGCGCCGCTGCCCTCCATCTCGCCTCTTGTCATGTCAAAGAGGCTCAGCCATTTCTGCACAGTGTGTATTCCTGTGAGAGTGATACATGCAAAGCATATTCAGCAGTCATGTTAACTGCTGAGTGATGGTGCGGCATTTTATGTAGTTGTTAAGCAATTCCCCCCCTCCTCCATCCCGCCCATTTCCAGCAGGACTCCACCCTCCCTTCGCCTCTCCATACATACATCTTCCAGGAGGCTACAAAACCTCACTCTCGTGCTTTGGTCAAATGGACGGTATGGCTGAAATGCTGCCGGTGCATCTGTGCTAATGCCAACATTTGCTCATCTGCTTTCCTAATGATGACAAAGAATCAAGACAAAGAGACTACAGCCATGCTAGCAGCTCTGTGATGCTGTACTCAGACACAGTGCAGCTTTGAGCTAGGTGCTAATGTCTGCGTGCTAACATGCATAATGTTTATCATGTTCGCCATCTTAGCATTTGTTAATTACTACTAAAGGCAAACTTCAGTTGAGGCTGATGGGAAGTTCAGTTTGGCAGGTATTTGGTCATAAACCAAGCTATTGGACAAACTGAAGTTTAATTTTTGTGCATTTAGCCCTGTTCTTGTGAAATACTGGATGCTCCCTCCTCCTGCTGAAAATCTTCTAGATGAAACAGTCCCAAGAAGGCAAAATCACCCTTTTTTGTTGAACTGCTCGTTGGGTTCATTGTAAGGGTCCACAGGTCATGAAAGGTGGGACACTGCTGCCCTACATGTTATGCTGTTCTGCTGAAGCTTCTTGCAGGCAGGGATGTAGATCATGGCCATCACCCTCCCCATGAGGTGAGGGTGATGGGGACGGCGGACCCAGGTGCAGACAACAGGCAGCCACAAGAGGCAACGAACAGTCTTTTATTTAAGGAACTTAGGAGCGAGAGGTCATCAGGCTGGGCTGGTGGGGAGGATCCGGGGGCCGGGAAGGTGAGAACCTCGGGAGGAGACGCCGTAGTCCGCCGCACTGCAACAGAGGAAAAAACACAGCGTTTAGAATAAATACTACAGAGTTTGCCTGGTGGCATCTAACTCATGTGTGGCACGCTGTACTACCACTGCAAGAGTAGGTACGATCTGGTGCCGATCCTCAGGATGACCCGTGTAGATAAGCTGTGCTCTGATGACAGGATGAGCAGCAGGTGTGTGATGATGAGCCAGCCAGCCTCACCTCCAGGGGAAAACGCACCCGACCCAGCCTGGATCATGACAGGGATGTTCCGTCATCCACTCCTTCTACCCATTGGCCGTGAGTGTTCCTCTGATCTGC
>JAVQJF010020431.1:0-19607 GCA_036023855.1 Gadopsis marmoratus
CCCTCTCTCCCTCCCAGACAGGGACAGCAAGATGTTTTGGGGCCCTTGTCTGAGCAGAACTTCATTGGCCCCTCACCACCTGCAGAGGGAGCTGGAAATGGACCAGCCCTCACTACAACACTTCCCCTGTAAAATGGATTTATAGCTGTGCGTTCAGGTCACAGCTGCAGGGACTCGGGGCGCCCCGGTAGCTCACCTGGTCCACCGAACACCATTAAGGCTACATCCACACTACTAGGGTTGTGTTTGCTTGCGACACGGACGTGACGAGTCAGGGGAGGACACGTCGTGGCTGATAAGACCCAATCAGGAAGTGAACGTGGGTGTCATTGCTTTAGAACGTAAGGCACATCGCCCTGTTTCAACAGCCAATCAGCTCCTAGTAGAACGGAGGTACAGAGAGTTGTTGCTATGGAAACGATACCAGCTCGCACCTCTGCAACGTTTCCCTCGTATCTGGCACCGCATCGAATAAACTGACTTGGGTTCTGTCCCTCCCTTTCCATGATCTGAAATGTCACTGTGTTTTGACCTTCAGGGCCACCGTATTAGAGACACTCTTATCAGTAACCTGATTAATGTCATAATGACTCAGGAATGAATAACCAAGTTTATGTTTCACATCACATCCTGACTGTGATTGACACCAGGATAAGACATAACAGACACTAGTGTTCTCGTAAAGGCAAAAACGTCAGAGACATTTTCGACTTGTCATAGCAGGAAAACAGCGCGATGTTCCATTAAGTGTCCCCGTGGTCCAGCATACGCGTGGAATACAGTTGTGTTCTTTTTAATGCTACCAATAACACGTGCGCTTTTCCTGCTATGACATGCCAAGATGTCTGCTGTGACAAAAAAGGCCCATAGACAGGTGGTGTTGATGACACGGCACAGAACATGCATGATCAAACATTGCAAAAGTATTCTAGTTGTTCTAAAACATTGCAATGAAAAGGCCGATCCCCTCAGGGCTGCCAGTGGGCGTCTAGCCTGGGACCACGTGGACACCAGAGCAACTGTGATTGGTCAGCGCAGCTTGTGTTTCCTCCCTCGTACGCCAGCGGATAGACTGTGGATGGTCAAGACAACGCTAAGCAAGTTGAAGAAGAAAGGCTCTAGTGCCGTGGTGCTGCTATCAGAGGGCGAAGGCCGACACTGAAACATCCATCCAAACCGTCGCCACACCTACAGCTGTTATTAGCCTCTGGAACGGCCTTAGGGAAGAAACACACTGGGGCCAGTTTAGGAGACAAATCAACATTTTCTGCTCGCGTTTGCATGTGAAAAATGAAATTACGAACCTAGTCCTATGATGAAATACGTGCGCTGACTTAATGTTTTACAGTGTGCTGCGTGAACTGTTTTGCCCTCCATGCTTCTTCCTCTCTCAGCCTTTCGTTTGTGTCCCTTCCTCTCGCTGCCCATTAGATGGATTCAGGGCAATTAGAGCATGCCAAATGGAAACAGCGATAAATATTTCAGTACGCCCGTCACTGCTCTGCCGTGCTATTGGCGGGCATGACGTCCAGACAGGCTGCGTTATATCCTGCTGCCATCACCCATCCCCGCCAACTGCCCAGCCTAACTTACTTACCTTAAGAACCACACGCTGGCAACAAATCATGTGATTTTTAGTACTCTAGTTTCTCGGTTGTATTCTGAATGTCATCCAACAGTACAAATATCAGGTCAGTGCCCTGATGTGTAATGTTTGAGGCTAACGCAGATACTGTTTGAAGTAAAGCTCGCCAGCCTTGTACCTATTGAGGATACCTTGCAGTTTTGATGTTCTTTCAAAACTGTCTCCTGGAAATGGTGCTCTTATTTTAATAACAGGACATTACGACCGGTTCAGTGATCAGAATCAGTCGAATGCACTATTTAGATTTTTATTTAGAAGAAGATTGCAGACGTGTCAAAGCCTAAGCTTCTGCATATAGGTGGAGCTGCAATCCAGGGAGGAAAACAAACACATAACCTGAAAATGCCAAGGCCATTGGAGCCAGCGACATCCGGGGGGCTGGAAATTAAGATTCCTGACAAAATGTGAAACACATTTCACATTTATCACATGTGGGTAAAACATTGTATATGCAATTTTCAGATATTGCACACGTGAAATGTGCACCATCACACGTGAAAACATAAATGTCGCTTGCTTTTTCATACGCTTGACACAGAGGAGTACACTAAACAGCCATGTGGAGAACAACTAAAGGATGGAGCCACTGAGTCGTCCAAAAGTTATCAAAGTTACTGAATGAACAGGACAAAGAGTCTACGGCCATGCTACATCAGCCCCGCGAGGCTGTGCTCTGACGTAAATGCTAACAGTGGCTTTAGTTTTGCAGGTGCTGGACAAACCTGACGATGGCGCTAGATAAAAAGTCAGGTGCCTCATAAAGGGCATCCACAGAGATGCTAGTGTGGCTGAAAAACTAGCATATATGACACAAAATGAGAAGCAATGACTGTCTCACCTAACTGCAGCGACCCCTTCTGTTTCGCCTTCCACAGTTTATGAAAACTTGAGCCTGCAGTGGATTGTTGAAAGCGTCGTTACCATTTTCACTCCTTTTTTAAAATGCAAATGCAAAACTGATTTTTTTTTCTCTCCTACATCCCCGCCGTCTACTCTTACATTTGCTCTCAATCCCTGCCTCTTTGCTGTAACGTCAGTGCTTTCTGTTTTCTTTTCCACAGGAATGTATGCCCCTTTCTAACACAGATTTTACTATAGCCTGTTAATGATGTTGGTTATCCAGATGTTAGAGCTTATTCCACTGACTCACTTTAATTCTGCTATTCGCAAATGCCAAAAAAAAAAAACAACGAACATCTGTTGGCACACATGGAACAGAAACCACAGGACTTCAGAGTAATTAAACTGGGACAGAGCAGGGCACACATCCACTGATTATTAGTATCACTTTACATACAGAATGCATGAAAGCAAGCACACCTATTTTTAGTGTATTATTATTGCAATCTTTTGCAAAGGGATGGGAAAACCTTAACTTTCTAATCACTTTCATTGTAACATTCTCTTGAAAAAGCAACCGTGGATCACAGAGACAACAGCACACAGTAACATAATGGGACATAATGGGACACAGGAACATAATAAAACAGCAAAAGCATGGGACAGAGTCAAATACGAAGACATCAGGTGACATTAATTGCTTTATATAACTTTGTCTAACGCTAATCTGAAAGACATCTTTGTGATTTAATGTGGAATCTTCCAGGCAAGACCTGCTGTATCATGTCATGTTGGGGATTTAAAAAAAAAAAGAAATTGGTGAACTGCCCTAAAACTTGTGCTTTGGTCTGAACTCTTGAGTGAGTCATTCCTTTGAAGGTGACGGAGGGGGGCGACCCACAGACATCAAAGAATCACCCACTGGGTGTGCCCTGCTTTCATGTGTTATCTATTGCAGGGATATTTCAAGGATTTCGGGCTGTATGGGCATCTGAGTTACTGTGTTATTCTGGACCCGGAAAGTACTTAGACAAGGCTTAGACAACCTTTAGTGGCTCTGTGCATCTCACCGAGTCACTGACACTGAAGTGTTCAGCTCATTGTTTTAGCTTTACTGTCCACAACTTTACTGTTTTGGTTCACTCTCCCCTCATTTTGGGTTGCAGCTGGCAGCTGTTTTTGGGGTGATAAAGCTGTAAAAAGCCACAGCATGCTACCTGCTAACAGCTGACAGACAACGTTAGCAGGTAGCTGGGGAACATAGCGGAACATTTAGCCACTAAAGTGCCAGATGCTTCCCTCAGGAGATGGTGGAGACCAAGAACAGAGCTTGAAGGGGAGTGAATATTGCACTTACATTCATCAGGTTGCCAAAAACAACACTCCAAATTAATGCTAGTGTTGCTCCATAACTGCAGGATGTGTAAATTGGCAACTGTTTGCTAACACGTTTTCCATATTAACTTAAATATTGATGATATGGTAGAGTTGCATTAGCGTGGTTTCTCTGTTATTGTTATTGCAGGTTTAAAGCTGGTGTACAATTGTACTGTCAGACAAACAGAAACAAGTCTTTTCAGTGGCCGTGGCATGATATTTCACAATGGTGGTTTAGAACCATCATAAAAATACTTTAGCCTATCATTTGATCTAAATGGGAGAGGTTAATCATTTCCATCCGCAGTCAGTCAGTATTATGTGATTCATGATTGACGGGACGGTAAAAATAGTGGTGTGGCGGATGCTGACTGAAATGTGTGGGTGGGGAGTACAGACACATTTCCAACAATGCCAGCAACCTGGCTGAACCTGAAGTTAACAACAATGCTGTTTAATCTCTGTTCCAAACACACCCACTTTCCCTGCATCCACACCTTCGCGGTGGACAACAGCTCTGTGAAGCTCGACGTTTGCTGCCTGCCGGTCACAGATATACATGCAATACACAGGGTGTGTTTTGCAGTTGAGTGTATTATTATTCACTACTGGCTATAGCACGCCTGTCCGACTGTTGTGCGTGTGTGCAAATGCATTTGAATCTATAACATTAGCAAAACACGCTCAACACATAAACTCCATGGCTCAACAATGGCAACAACAGCAGCTATCAAGCACCAAATCAAAGTAAATCAGACAGTCGGCTTTCAGACACATGGCCTTCCATATTTTTATATTTGTGTGTGCTCTTGGATTTCTGTCTCTGCGACGACATGTGTAGAAAGTGAGAACATTTTGGCTGGTTCTCACTTCGGGCTGTGTGAGGGTTTAAGGGGCAGCTCACCCAAGTGAAAAGAAATAAAAACATATATTTTCACTCTTAACCTCGAGCCACACGTGTGCTGTGGGTTTTGAGAGGTTTCGTCTCTGAGATGCCTGCCGCGATGTTTCACTGGAACTACCTTTTACCAAAGAAATAGTTCCAATAAAAACGGTTGACAGTGATAATATGGATTACATGCATGAGCCTACAGAGTCTAGGTTAAAAGCATCTTCTCATTTATTATTATTAGCTCTGGAAAAAGCATCAAATGCATCCTCTGTCTGCTTCCTCTTTCTTTTCTGACTCCATCATGTGTGTTTGGCTGTCTGTGTTTGGATGATTCCAACGCTCAGCGCTCAACACTTCCTCTTTTATCCTTCACTCTGCACCCATTGGAGGAAGCTGCGAGTGTGTGTGTTTCAGCTAAAAGAAGAAGGTGAGTAAGAGCGGGCCCGTCTCTACATCACTGATTCACTGAATTAAAAGCAGGACTTAGATGAAACAGCTCTACGTCAGCAGCCTCTGCCCTGATGCCCTTGAGCAAGCCACATACGTACATCATAGATTTCATCAATGGCACAGCTTTCCAGGACTGAGGGTGTGTTACTGTGTGAATGTGAAGCAGGGCGGTGCTCCAAAGCCGCACAGTGCTCAGTCAACTTTCAGTGGACGAACAGGAGAAGAGGTGCCGACATGTTGGATGGAACTGACACTATCAGGGGGCAGTGACCTTAAAGCGTAACACTCTCGTGGTTTCCTACCTTTCTCCTCTCGCCTTTAATGCCCACGATTCAAATTTTAGTCCCACTGATATGTTGCCAGTCAGAAGGTCCTAACATCTGTTCTTTCGCTGGTTTGAATGCAACATTCCTAGGTTGATCATTTTAAGAAAAGATCCTTCCGTGTACTGTGTGTTTACAAAGGTGTAAATTTGAGGTGATGGGATGATGTTTTTCGAGCTCAGTTTACATAATATATTTTAGATGACACCACAATCGTGTCAAAGCATGTTGGAGGTGTTAGCGGTGTTGTTTTGGGATATTTTGTCCTTCCAAGAAAATGTAATTTCATCCAGAATTTGCTATCCGGGATGCCTGCCTTTCCGTTTCGTCTGTCTTCACTCTCCTCTCAGTAAGAACCCTGCATGACCTAAATGCCCCTGCAGCATCTCACCTGCTACTTCACTAACAAACAATGCCCCCCTGTGGCCCACAGGCGCTACTGTGTCATTTAAAAAAAATAAACGACCCAAATTCACTTTGCCCAGCAACAGTCACACTGGCTATATAAAACGCCTTCAGTGGCAGAGCCTGAGAGGAGAAAATACAGGGAATGCTTGTTGTCTGCAACACAGTGGCTGATTCAGACACCAGCCTCATCTAAACCTCTGCTCAGTGTTTTTCCTCCATGCTCACTGACATGCTTCAGTTTTTGTAGCAGTGGTCGGTAGTCGCATCTCGACAGTCCACGTCAAGCCTGAAGAGCACAGGTCAGACGTCTCAGGCCTCCTTTCCTCGCTTAAGACCAGGAATGATGTAGATTCGAACCAAGTTAGGCCAAATATGCGTTTCTCTAGCCATGTAACTTATCCAGTTTTTACAAAAGAAGATATTTAGTCTTTACACCCAGGTTATTTTGTGTTTCTAACTTTTGTCTCTCTTTTGAAGTGACAGTCATTTGAGAAATAAAGTATGGTATATTGGAGAAATTGACTGTCGGTGGCAAGATTTTATCATTATGTCGGTTTAAGTAAGGTGCTTTTAGTTGTTACAAGCCTCTGGAACCTACCTGTGTGACAGTTCAGAAGCATCCACTTAACATACAATTGTGAGCATGACAGATATGATATATAAGGATGTTGTTGCCGTGTATGGGAATGTTTATCTACCTCACTTTCAAAAGGTCCATTACAGATTTCATAATATGAAACGGCTACTACGAAACAACAGGTAGAGGCAGGACTGAATGTGTTTTTTCTTTATTTGCGATAAAAAATAGGTACAATATCTCCCTTTACAAATATACCAGGGAAATGCAGCACGTTGTGAACCCCGTCCCCGTTCGGAGAGCAAGTGACTGCGGTGGAGTCACAAACATTTGGAAAGACAGAATTTTACAAAGAAACAGTGCATTTACATGAACGCTTAGAATGAAATTACAACCACAGCTGTCCTGCCAAAACAACCCGACCAGCTTAAAGTCAAACATAATGTGGCTCCTCAAGCGTTGAGGTCACTGTGGCTTGCAAATACTTGTTTTGCAGAGACCGTTCATTTAGGTAATTGAACTCTCTCTAGAAATCAACACTTATTTCACCATTCACCCCTCCTGTAAACAAACAGGTCTACATTCAGTGTTTCTCCCCAAAACAAATTAATCCTCCTTAAACCATTTGCAAAGCTGATGTTATCAATATTCTGAAACCTGCATTGTTCACCTCCATGTTGACATCAGCTAGCAATCGTCTCCTACCCTGCAGTTTGCTGGCACATTGCTACGTTTCTTGCTGTGTTTGACACGTTAGCGCAGCCAACTGTTGATCGACTCGAAACAGTCAGCAGGAACTTGTATCAGTCACCTGCTTGCTGTTGCATGGGATACAAACAAAACAGGGAAAGTCATGAACACAAAACAAAACAGTACCTTTAATCCAATCATCATATAAATTTGGGTTTGCAACATTTAACCAGTTTTCCCTCAAAGTATAATGTAGAGTGTTTGACCACTAGCATCGCTATGGAGACATAGCTTAAGAGCTGATCAACAGTTGGCGATGACGTGCCGAGACACACGGCATCAAGGAAGAAACAACGCACGTCCAAAAATACACATATATAAAAAAATTTAGCTTTGCAAATACACACACACACACACACAATGTGTTTTACTGAGAAACACTGACTATAAATCTTTTTACAAGAAAACTCCCGCCAGGCGACTTTAAGCACTACAAGTGCTTTACAGTGTGCGTGTACATGTACTCAGAGAGAGAGAAAGAGAGAGAGATAGAGTGAAACGTTCCTTAAATAAAACGTTACAAAGGCCTCTGAGTTACACTGATATACATATAAATCACCCAACTTAAGAGTTCACCATACACATACACTTAAGGGCATAGCAGAGAGAGAAACAGAAAATAAAAAAACTAAAAGAAAAATTACACAATCAACCCCTATAAGCCAAGTCTGCATCTGAAGTCCCACATATATGCTACAATAGGACATTAAGTTCCAGATCAACTGTATCTGAGGGGATGCATTCGTAGGTGCATTTTCCATTTTGCAGCTAGAACTTGTGCGACAGCCCAGCCTACATTTAAATCTCACTTGAATCTCCTTTCAAAACAAGTAGAGCATCTTGTTGCTGCAGAGTTGCACTTGTTCTTTCACACAGTGTACAGTCTGTGGGGGTTATTTCTTGTTTTTGTGGGCACAATCTTATCTTAATGCATCGGCTCTCACGGTGCCCGTTACTTTCTATCACAGTCTTGAGGTACAACGTCCACTGCCGGGTGAGGCAGCAGATAGAAAGCTCCAGGATTTTGCACATGAATTTTGGCTCAGTCGAGGAAGATTTAGAGTGAAGCAGCTGTAGCGTGTGCACATACAGGAATCTGACCTAATGTGCAACTCGCCGAACGGAGTCTGTAAATGTCGTAGGGAGAAAAGAGGGAAAGCTTCCACATATTACAGCCTGGCCAGTACATTCACTTGTGTGTGTTGCCATCCTGCCAAGTGTTTGTTTTTTTTGCTTCATATTTCAGTAGGTGAGTTTCTGTTTCAACTGAACCTGTCACAGTTGTGGGTGTGGGCGCCACAGCTTATGCGTATATACTACTTAGTGCATGTAGGAAAAGAGGAATTCCTCTTGAACCTGATCCTTTTCGCTCAAGCTGCTTTTGCAACAATAGGTCTTTGTTCTTTCATAAATGAGAGTCGGGAAGGTTTACCCAGAAGTTTACCTCTGCCTCAACAGAGGACAAGAAGTGCGAGGTCACTCGTGCAGAGATGTGATGTAGCTTAATTCATCTGGTGAGAAGATGCAGGTGGCTGGATGAACAGAGAGACACACAGAAGTGTAACCAGGTATGACCTCATGCCAGAACCCCGACCCACCTGACGCTCACAACATAACTGACATGTGTGCGCAGAAATGCCGCATGAGGGAGTTCATGCACGACTAAACACATGTATAAATGAGTGAATTGATCAGTCAACGAGCGACCAAATTGACAAATGAATGACTGAATTGCTGAACTGCATAGAAGCCCGAGCGGTTCCGCTCTGTGTTCCCGGAGCGGCTGGGTGATCACCGCAGCCTCTTCCGCGTGACAAAAATGAGGACCCTGCGGATGGCAATGAGGCGGTCCTTGAGGGAGGTCATGGACAGGATGGTGAGCTGGGCTCGACCCTCCAACGGAAGGACAGCGAGCAGCCACCAGCACCAGGCTGGACCACTGAGACTGGCCTGCAGGAGAGAAAAGATATGTATAGTTGATCTCTGTGCGTAATAAAACTTCCACTTCTCACAGGGGTTTAGAGAGGAACGCATGTCCCCTCGGAATCTTTTACAGCATCTTTATAAAATCAAATCTGACTTCAGTGGGTTTAGAGCACATCCAACCAGCTTTTTATGTGTGGCTACCTTCTAACACAGTGGGTCCAACCCTGGTGGTCGGGACCCCACAAGGGGTCGCAAGATGATTACTGGGGTAAGAAATAAGAAAGAAAGAAAGAAAAAATTCATCTGTACAAAATGTTTATTTTTCTCTCAAATGTTTGGTTCTTTCTTGTAAAATACTGGACCATCTGACCTTTTCGGGCATTTAAAAATGATGCAACACAAACGGAAAAGAAAGAAATAACCCCCTTTATTTAAACTGCTCACAAAGCTACACATGTAACCTGTGACAAGGGGTCCAAAGTATATATTGCTTCATATTAAGGGGCCACAAAAAAAAAAGTTTGGGAACTACTGTTCAAGCAATATATAATAATTTCAAATCAACTTGACCTCTTACAGACTATCTGGGACTGCTTCCAACAAAGACTATCAAACAAATTTCAGGTTTAATGACACACAATTGTTCCAAGATACCACTACATCCCATACTACGCAAAGCAAATTTTCTTATCACTACTCTCACAAATCTGGCTGTTTTTAGACACGAGCAACAAGTGGACAAGTTTCCCGACTGACTGTAGACGTTTGCTATAATGACACAGTGACTGTCTATGTGGCAGATCAGAGTCATTTCCTAACTCCGGGTAAATTCGATTTTCCAGTCAAAATAAAGCACCTAATAACATTCCTGTATGTGTCTTCCAGTTGACTCTGTATGTAACACTGTGCGCTGTTCACTGCACTTGCCACCAAGAGTTGGGTTTTCTCTTCACATGAGCAGAGAATAGTAAACAAAATTTGAGGTAACAGAGAGCCGTTTCCACTCTCCACTCAAGCCCTACCATCCTACCTCCCCTTCCTGCTCCGGGAACATACCTATTGCTGCTTAGGCCTCTGACTGCCAAGGAATGCAGCATTAATGCGAGGATGCTGGCTGAACACAGAATGTTCCTAAGCAAGCTTTTAAGCACATGGTGTTCATATTCGTGCTTCTCATTCCTGTTTTAGCATAGTCTTGGCTACCCAGCAAAATGATTTTCTAAAAACCATGTCTACCCTGGAAGCATCAGTTTTATTCTAGCACAAATTTAACCTTTACTGAACTTACCATAACTAGTTATTTTCATTCCTTAAACATAATCTTAGCCAATAAAGGGTGCAGCTAAGCGCAATCAGTGTTGTTTCAAGCAGTTTCAGGAGGCTAACAGTAAACTGGCATCTCGCTTCATCACGTATTTATAGATAAATCTGTGGTGAAAGTAGTGAAAACATGCTACGCTGTTGCTTGCAGACCTGTGGGTCAGGGTCTTTGCTGGGTAGGTGTCCGAAGTGGCTGAGGATCTGGCTCTTCATGTTGTCTTTCAGGAAGGTGAACCAGCTGTTGGCCTGCTCGTACACAGAGTCGTGAAGCTTCAGAAGCTCCACCAGCTCGTCCCCCTCCGCCTGATTGGACAGAGGGATTTCATTTTGGTTTTATAAACAAGAGTAACGGTGGCATCATATCCATTACAAAAGCAGTAAGAAGACAGTTGTCCCCCTCTGGAAAGACTAGAGCAGCTTGGAGGAAAAACCCAAGTTCTACTTTGTGTGACAATTGCTTGACAGCAGCCTGATGGAAAGTATCTGAAAGGACAAGCTCGAACAAACATTACACCCATGAATACATCTTCTCAGCCCACCTTCTTGTCTTCCAGGTACTCTATCTTGGCGGTGTGGTAGCCATCTCTCTGGCCGTGGCTGAGGACCTTGAACCGCGACACACCGATGGTGTCGACCACTGAACGGCCGTCAGGAAAGAACTTCACATCCCGCACCTGAAAGAGTTTTTCTTACATTTACACTAATAGAATTTCTGGTATTTGACTTAACACAGCAGAGATGAGAAAACCTGTGAGGAAAATGCTGAAATGAGCGATGTCCTGTAACACACACTCACCTGCAGCATACAGCCGTAGTCCGCAAAGCCTTTGAGCTCATCTGCTATGCACATGCCAAACTGCTTGGTGCCCGTCTCCATGGAGCGACGGATCATAAGGCGGTAGCGCGGCTCAAACACGTGCAGTGGGCAGGGGATGGTGGGGAAGGCCATAGTGCACACAAAGATGGGAACTTCCTGGTTCAAGCTATGAGAAACACAGTGAAGAGTTTGTATGAGCCTGAGGTGTTTGTGAGTATCTGGTAGTTTTAGAAATCGAAAATACTTTTATAATTTTTCACCATTAAAACATACTGCGTTTTCAGAAAGATGTTTTGCGCGACACCGGTGGCTGTTAAGACAATAGCTCTCAGCGCTGTTGCCCGTTCTCGTGTAGGCGCGAGCGAGCATCGGCCAAAACAGTGACGTGACATACGGTTGACAGAATGTGACCGACCCGCGTCATGTTGATGAGGTACGTGAAGTTACACCGTTATTTTAGCTTGACTAACGTTATAAAAATTTTAAAAAACAGCTTTATAAAGAGCACAATATAGGCTAGTGACTTAACTAATCTATGATTAATGACTAATCTATTGCATGATACATTGACAGCAGTTATGACACTTTATCAATCGCCATTTGTCTAGCCTTCACCGAGAGACTCAGCAACGTCAGCAAAGCTACATTTGCTGGATGATAACTCTAAGTGTTAGTGTACTAGACGTTATTTCACCAAATGGTTCTGGCAGTGGTTTTAGACAACAAAACTACTACGCTAATTGGCATAACACTGCGACATATCCTATGTATTCATTAATTCATGCATCATTGTAGTTTACCTTGCTTTATCATTACAGCTTACCATTGTGCTTTTCACTGCTACTGTCAGTCAGCATTCCTCAAATATGGACGGCATCACAATAAAACTACCAATTTTTTACGTTTTCATTTTCTTACATTTCAGGCTTCAAGTACTGAAGATTATGCAGCTCTACTGGAAGAAAGCAGTGACAGCGCGGCTAGGGGTGGGCGGGAGAGGGGGAGAGGCAGAGGCGCAGGGGGAGAACAAGCGGTCAAGACAGAGTTGTAGCTAGAGTGCAGGGCAGAAACCATGGTAGGGGGCGCGGGAGAGCAGGAGCTGGTTCTATCAGCGAAGAGGACAGACTCCGGGTTGCTTAGCCGCCTGCTGCCAGGACAACAGAAATGCAGGTTGGTAAGTCATAGATCTTTGGTAAAACAACATATAAATAAAAGAGTAAAAAGTACACATCCACGTGACATGTGAATCTGGCCATTCTAAGCCGATGTTCTTGCTCAGTTTTCAGACAGAATTGCAACATGACAAAAGAGGAGAGAGGTGGTGGTCCCACATCTGCCAGGGGTTTATCTGGACATCATCTGGACATCATCTGGGACGTCTTAGAACCAAGAACTGGGTGGCGGATTACAGACAAATACCCTGACCCATTTAGCAACTACGTTGGCTACAAGGAAGCACCATTTAGATGAAATTAAACTATTCAGTGTCCCTGCATGTGCAAAAAACTACATTTTATTTTTTATACAGCTCACTCATTTTATAGAAGTACATTTGTTTCAAAGTCTTGTTTTTTGTAAGCTCTACAATGTCATATATGAATTTCATTATTTTGTTTTTACACATTTTCCAATAGGTATTTATAATAAACAAAGCATGGTACTGTGAACCACGCTCTCTGGACTTCTTTCTTTTCTTGGTCCCATTGTTGTCATTGCTCATGTAGACAAGGTCATGAGAGAGCGAGAGAGAGAAAAAACAAGAATTAGACAACCAGTAGGTACATTTATTACGTGGGTATACAAAAGCGGAATGGAAATAGAAAGTATAAGCATGCATCTCATTTTGGCAGGCTGATGATATCTGGTGAAATGACATTACAGTGGCATATAATCCACAGAATACGAGATTGAGCATGAGAGGAAACAAACATGTCTACAGTATTGAAGATAAAATGCATATTGGCATTACAGGGCATGATTTGTAGACCTGCCTTCACTTTTAATCATAATAAAAACACAGTGAGTCCTTGTGATAGATCAGATGGGACGTTATTGTGATAGAGATAATGTTAGCGAGCAAGCAGGCTAAGGGAGTCTGGATTGACATTGTCAACTCTAGACCGTCTTTAGCTACCGCTCGTTAGCTAGCTAGCGGTTCGTTTGCGTAACACGGATGTATTACAAGGTCTTATACATCCATGTCGCGTTAGCAAATAACCTAGCGTTAGCAATCATTGCCCAATTAAAATCACAATATATTTCACATGCTTCTCAGTAATGTTAGCTTACCTTGTCGTTTGTTGACGTTGGCGGACTCAATTTCTAAGCTAACGTTAGCTACTGTGAGGAGCTTCTTCTTCTTTTGTTTTTATTGCAGCGGTTGGAGAGCTGAACTCTGACCTGTAGCTGGAGAGAGGTATGGCACTCGGGAGCGCGCATAGCGTCACAAAATCCGACCGAGTCCTCTACTGTACATAGAAATTAGTCCACCAGCTGCTAATGGCAACCGAGAAAGTCGGGAAAGGTTTCATAAACATTTAAATGTGCTTGTGTTCGCATGCGTGTGTGTGAGAACTGACTTTGACAGCTCCTTCATCTCTTCTTCGTGGATTTTCTTCCTCTCAGCCAGTTCATCTCCTAAGTAACGCTGCAGCACTTCCTCCATCAGCAGGGTCTTGTTGTAGCCCCTGGTGGCCAGATACTGCAATGGCCATGCACAAATAACATAACGTAAGCATGCTGTACATACTACGGCTACAAATAAAGGTTTTCATTATCATTTAATCTACTGAGATTTTCTTGATTAATCTATTTTTCCTTTAGCCTATAAAATGTCAGAAAATAGCATTGCAATTTGAAATTGTTTTGTCTGACCAACTGTCCCAAACCCGGAGAAATTACATTTATTATTATAAATATATTAATTATACAAAACTGAACACCTAAATCTCACATTTGAGAACCTTTGTATTTTTGACAGGTAAATCACTAACAATTATTAAATAAATAAAAAAAAAAAAAATTGAAATGAAAATGTCTACTTGATATTTGACTAATATAAAATGTGTGTGTACCTCAGACAGATTCTCCTTGCACAGAGGGCAGTTGGGGTTGTGGTCCAGGCAGCGCTCCAGACATTTGAGGCAGAAGGTGTGTCCACAGGGAGTGGCCACTGGCTCATAGAACAATCTGGGGGAGAAACGGCAAAAAGCACACCAAATGTTAACACTACCTGTTAGCCATTGATATCAAGGCTGCATTTATCACATGCAGATACATGGCCTTTGTGACACAAGTGATTTCAGACATAAAGAAAATTGTTTGTCAATAGTTTTGGTCCTAACTGTTGCCAAAACCTGTGAATATTGTGTATGCACGCAGTTAGAGTGTGTGTGTGTGTGTGCGTGCGTGCTGTAACGATGGACTGTGTGCAGTCACCTCATGCAGAGTGAACACTCCACGTCTCCGCTGTCCATCAGCTCAGCAGGAACCACCCTCCCTCCACACACTGCGGCTGTCTGAAAGCTGCTCGCCTCGCCTGCACAAGACATCACAACTTCAGGATACACATTCTCTGTGTATGAGCGTTCGTGTTCAGATTATTTATTATCTACAGAGGAGAGGGGGCAGATTTCTACTTCAAGATTTGCAACCCATGAAAAAAAGACAAGCATAAAACCTGTCCAGTTCTGCAGTGCATGTCTGATATTCAGATCATTTTCAGTCCGCGACTCATGACACACACTCACAGGGCACATTAAAGTTGTGTCACATGGCTAATTTTCTGCTTTGTTTTGTTGGAGTGAAGATCAGACTGTCTGTTCTTTGCAGTGGAACAAATGTCTGAATGCATTGAACATTAATTTGAAGTAATTATTAATTCTCAATACAGAAGCAAAACAAAAGCATTGGCGCAGATTACACAAGCTGCACTGACAGACGACAATCTCTTTTCTGGCCGCAAAAGTAGCCAAACTTGCATAACAGAGAAGCAGACCGCAGGATGACGTAGAATTGGACTGTTTGAGCCACACACAGGAACAGGACGTCACTGTTAACTTAATAACACAATTATTACTCAGTGAAGAACATTACTTGTGCTACTTGTTCCTCCTTTTTTTTTTGCACTGCAGTCTTAAATGATCACGTTATGCTTCCTCATAGTCACATGGTCATTGATGAATGCAATCAAAGTAAGAAGTAAAAAAATACAAATATAAAAATCTTTCAAGTTTTAAATGACAATTTAATTCTTAATTGTATTTCCCACTTTGTTTGCCTGTTCACATGCTATTTAACTTTAAACGCTGATATTTCCCACTTTACTCAAAAGCAACATGAATAATGGGATTCAAGTTATGCATGAGTTGATGAATAAAACAACCTATTGGTGAATTTAATAATTTAATCATCTATTGATAAACTAAAACTGGCATCTAAACAGTAACACCAGTGAGAGCGAATCATTTAGAACTTATGCCAAGTAGGGACAAAAAACAAAACACAGAAAATACAGGGTTCAAAATAAAGTCATTTGCCCATATTCTTCAGTGATCGGTGTTGTGGTACGTTTATGTGAGTCATCAGTCAGCAATGAATTGTCTTATTCTGGAAAGAAACTCAGATTCTCCTACCAGTTCTGAGCAGTTTGGAGGGAGGGTTGAAGATTGCTGAAGGTTCTTCTCCGCTGTGTTTCCTCTTGAGGCCACCAGGGGGTGCTGGCAGTGCAGCCAGGACGCCAGCCAGGCTCTTGGTGCTGCTCTCCCCAGCAGTGGGGTCAGACTTACCAGGAGACGGAGCAGACAGTCTGGAGGATGAGCTGTCCACTGAAGTGCTTTTAGTCACACTGAACTCTGAGTCCTAGACAGACAGACGGACAAGACAGATTAGTGAGCTGGACGATTATGACGGGATGATCATTTTGACAGCCACACTTTTCTCCAGTGCACTTTATTCAACTGTGGTAGAAATATTATGTACTCTAAATGAAGGTGACGTGCATCCGACCTCTCCTGAACATAAAACAGGATGTGTGTATTTCCAAGTCTACTTGGAGACATAATTTTTAGCCTTGATCTTCGAGAAAATGTTATTTATGTTCTTATATATTTACATTACCCCAGCAGCTGTAATAACAGTTTGTGTTGTACCTTTGAGAAATAAAACTGCAAATCTACAGTTATCTGAGGAGATGCGGTGTGTCCATGTGGCAAGATACAATCAATTTCCCAGAAATTAACCTAGAACATATGCACACAGGGTTGGAGATAAAAGAAACTTATTGGTTTATCTTCTTAATGTTTCAATAGCTAACATGTCCTTTCTCACAGATGCTTCTGTTGGCCTCAGTGGGTGTAGTGTGTGTGTTGGTGTGCACTGACCTGTGAGGAGGAGCCAGGTCTCTGGGTGAGCGGCCTCAGGGACCTGAGCAAGGCTGGGGGTTTGATGAGGCGGGTGGCCAAGCCCCCCTGCAGTGGGTGCAATGGCGTTGGCAGGTCCTCATTCTCAAACACGGAGGAGAAGAGCTCGCTAAGAACCTGCAGGATGAAACAAGGCACTCAATGTTCACAATACACATAGACCGATGAGCAGAAGTAGTAGACGGGGGAATTTGTTTCCCACCTGTGTTAGGCCTAAAATGGGTTTCCCCAAAAGATTATATTTTGCATTTTGCACCAATATTTATCAGAAATACTAAGGTTTCTGTGAGACAGAGATTTGTCAGTCAGAGATTTTTGCTACACCACTGATAGAGTCAGCTATACATTTCATATCTTCGGTTACATTCGGGAATTGTGGGAAATACTGGAATGAGTGAGTAACTGCGTAGATGACGAAACACCAGATCATGTTAAAAAGTATGAATTCAAGCATATTCCTAACCTTGAAAACATTCTTCCAGAGTTTCAAGACTGTCACGAAACTTTGAACCCTGCTTTAAGGACAGCAATGTGCTGTACACATTTTGGAAAGAAAGGGCAGATGCTCCGAGAAAGGACGAGAGGACCTAGGCTCTATGTCAAACTGCAGCAACTGTCCCTGAACAGAAGGGGCAGCCTGACACGCCGCTCTTCTTACGCTACTTACAACGCTGTCCTGACATCCTTTTGCAGACAGTTTGACACCAATTCACACTTCAATTTATGTGAAAATCTGAACGTCCCAAATAGAAACAACCTCGAACGCACAAGAAACCAGCAAATCCAGCAAAGACATCGCTAGTAATTCTTGGTGGGGTAAATCATGGCACTTTTGTCCTGCCCCTCGAATAATAAGACATTTCTTTTATTAACATGAATGTATTTCTTTTACTCTGTGGCATTTATGTCTGCCACCATTTTAATTTTTTATTCTTTAGGCTTCCTCTGTTAGAGTGGGGCCATGTCACCATGGGTGTAAGCTAAAACACTGATGCTACAACATGAAGCAGCTGATGCAGGTCTCACAACCCAAAACTCATTACATGTTTGGGAAATTTTGTCTTTCTGATTGTTCTCATTTCCATTGTAAATTTTGTGGGGAAAATAAATATTTAATGAAAACAAGAGGTTGGAAGCATACCCGATGAGCATTTTTTTTTTTATGTAATAAAAAAAAAAACCGGCTTCTTACCTTTTGAGCCTCCAGTTTGACTTTGGTCCAGTCGGGTTTTAGCGCCACGCACACAAAGTATTCCTGCAAGGCCTCATCGTTCCGGCCTGCTTTACTCAGCGCTGTGGCTTTCAGAAAGTGAGCCTGAAATAAACATACAAAACCTGTGTTACTCTCTTGATTAATGCAATCCAGTATTTTCTTCTACATGCAAAAAAATCTGTTCTTTTCAACCAGTGTTTATAATGGGATGTGTTGTGATACATCAGCATCACTATTACTGCATTTTTACTATAAACACCACCTTCAAACCAAATGTCCCTCATTTAGCAACATGTTTTGAAATCTGAAGTTAGTTTGAAGACATAATTTATCGTCCACTTATATCACTAACAGGCATGACGGCTCTGAACAATTCCATTCTTAGATAATTAAGTAATTTCAGTGTTTCTAAGTAACATGAAAATTCTAAAAATCCATTTGTCTCTACTATGGGATGTCAAGAACTACACGACATTGCCATTTACTACATCTACATGTTGTAGCTTCTTGTGGCTTTCATTGTGAAACATATTCACTTACAATGCATCAAGCATGTCTTCCAAAATATAGTGAAAAAGGTATGTGAAAAAATTACTATGAAACTTATTTGCAGTGCAGACATGTCGTCATTTTTATTTTTTTTATTGTTTAGAGAGATGGAAGTATATTCTGAGCTGTTGTGTTTACAGTAGCCTGCAGTGGACCGTAACTAGAAAAACCTGTTGATTTTAGTGAAAATTAGTTTAAAATAAAAAAGAAAGAAAAATAAACCATTTAAAAAATGCATCTCACCTTTGTCCAGAGAGGTTTTATCCTACAGAGGCTGTTGGCATCCTGCACTGCCTGAGTGAAGTTCCTCATCTCCATATGCAACTCAGCCCGCTGACACAGCAGTCTGCCTGAAGAGGGCACTATACACCACAGGGAAAAACAGATACAGAAACCATCGGGTCAGTGGATAGGCCTCCAGGGGATGAACGTTTTTTTCTAGGTCTGGCAGAAGTAGGGCAACAATGTAACATGAGACCTATTTCACAAGTGGAAATGCTATACTTATGTAGTGATAGGAACTTACATCAGTCATGTCAGAGGAAAATAACCAGTCTGCAGTTGTTATAAAAACAGTCACAGCATGCATGGACACATTATAACAAATGACACACCACAAATACACTCTGTATCCAATTAAAAAACGTTTGGCACGTTTTTAAAAACCCCCGAGTGTCATCGTGTTCTTTCTTAAGAAACAAGAAGTTCCAGTTTGATTAGAGCTTTATTGCAACCAGGGACTTTATTAATATAGGATTAGGTAAATGGTAAACATGGTTTATTTGGGTGCTGCGTGAGCTGTCTGTTCTATTGCTGGCTAGCCTACCATTTTGAGAGGCTCCATAATGTTCAAATATATGTTTTAAAAATGGCTCAGGGACATAATACTGACTCGTGTTGTATTTTTGCTCCACAATTGCTGCAGCTGGGTGACAATAGGCTGCATTTTCCAGAAATAAATGGGAGGACATCACTCTGCCACGTCACCAGGAGAATGCAGGTGCACAGTCAAAGAAAACCCCCAAATAATCTCAGGCACAGTTGGATTGACACAGTACAGATTTCAGCCCATATCAGCTTTACACGAGAAAACCCAGTAT
>JAVQJF010020438.1:0-18751 GCA_036023855.1 Gadopsis marmoratus
TTTAAGCAGAGTATAGCATCAAGTCAATTAAACTTCTGGGATATTGATCTGGTCAGTTAAGTAGCAGAGGGGGTTGTTAATCAGTTTTAGCTGCTTTGGTGTTAATGAAATTAACAACATGTGCACTAGAGGGGCAACAATGAGATGACCCCCAAAACAGGAATGGTTTTACAGGTGGAGGCCACTGACATTTTTTCCCCTCCTCATCTTTTCTACAAAATGACCTCCAGCAGGCCACTGGTGTGAATGTCTCTGACCAAATAAACAGAAACAGACTTCATGAGGGTGGCCTGAGGGCCCTCTGGTAGGCCCTGTGCTCACTGCCTGGCACCGTGGAGCTCGATTGGCATTTGCCATAGAACACCAGAATTGGCAGGTCCGCCCCTAGCACCCTGTGCTTTTCACAGATGAGAGCAGGTTCACCCTGAGCACATGTGGCAGACATGAAAGGGTCTGGAGAAGCCGAGAAGAACGTTATGCTGCCAGTAACATCATTCAGCATGACCAGTTTGGTGGTGGGTCAGTGATGGTCTGGGGAGGACTATCCATGGAGGTACGCACAGACCTCTACAGGCTAGACAACAGCACCCTGTAGGTATTGGGATGAAATCTTTGGACCCATTGTCAGACCCCACGCTGGTGCAGTGGGTCCTGGGTTCCTCTGGTGCACGGCAATGCCCAACCTCATGTAGCAAGAGTATGCAGACAGTTCCTGGAGGATGAAGGAATTGATACCATTGACTGGCCCCCACATTTGCCTGACCTGAATCCAATAGAACACCTCTGGGATTATGTTTCGGTCCATCTGATGCCACCAGGGTGCACCTCAGATTGTCCAGGACCTCAGTGATGCCCTGGTCCAGATCTGGGAGGAGATACCCCAGGACACCATAGATCGTCTCATTAGGAGCATGCCCCGATGTTGTCAGACATGCATACAAGCACGTGGGGACCATGCAAACTACCGAGTACCAGTTTGAGTTGCTGCAATGACATTTCAGCAAAATGGACTAGCCTGCTGCATCATTTTTTCACTTTGATTTTCGGGGTGTCTTTGAATTCAGCCCTCTGTTGGTTGATAATTTTCATTTCCATCGAACGATGTGGCGTACTTTCATTCCTCATTACCCAGTCCATATCAGTATAGAGATCCAGCATGATTTTTTTTCCCATTGAGATCGGATGTGTTTTCAAACTGTTCCTTTAATTTTTTTGAGCAGTGTATATTGTGGATAGTGCACCCACAATATCTGCTTATTTCAACCCTATTATTACTGCAATTAAAATTAAAATTATACTCCTCCCCATGGTAGCAAAACCCTGAACACGTTGAATTCAAAATATTGAATACTGACCAATTTTATTGAAATTAGATGTATTACTTACAATTACAAAACCTCAATCACATGTATCAGTCTGCACAAACACTATGCTCTGCTTACAATAATTGCACACTGTTTCAAAATCATGCCTCCTCCCATGGTCATGAGCTCTGATGAGTGAGAAAAGTTGGTGACTGGGTCACTGCATGGTGGTGGGCTTCTGGTTGAACATTCAGTTTGTATTGACATTATATACAGCACAAAAACCAAACCGCAGATGATCTGTGTGGACAATTATATTTGTTTCAGCTCTCCGCGGGAAAACTAGAGCAAGCAGGTCAAGGCGAATCACCCATTTCTTAAAATACAAAGACTTGAACTATGTGACTCCTTTATTACAGAGATTAGCATTGTAGTGGTTTAAGTGAAATAAACAAAACATAGATACAGCAGTTTGGCAGTGTCATCTCACCCATCACCTACTAAATTCACACTGGCTGAAAACACTTAGGCAGCTTTCCCTTTGCTAGTGTCACCTCATGGTTTGCAACTTGTAAACCCATCAGATACTGGGGTGAGATTTTAATTTGGGATGGGACAACAAGCAAACCTTTAGTCAACACACGACAAGAGTGACTTTGTTATTTGGTTTCCATTACTGAGATCACCAATCCTTTTTATAACAGATGTTGAACTGATTTGTATATTCTACTAAAGACAAAGCTCTTACAGGGATAAAAAGCCGCCCTTTTAAACTATATAAAAAGGTTATTCCTGGAACTGCTAGGACACCATCATTTGACAGAGAAACACATCCATGTGCAAGCAAGCATTCAATCTGTGAGGAAGGAATGTGACTTGCAACATCAAGAAAACATGTAGTGGAGGTAAAACAACTGTGCCTTCCTTCTGAATGCAAACAAGCATGTTTTGTTGAAAAACAAAATCCTTCATTAGTACCAAGTTTGCTTCAACATATTAAAACTACATGATTTCTTGTGCTGTCATTTATTAAAAGGAGAGTCACTCAAATGGCACATTATACAAAAAAAACCAATGAAAGAAAATTCACAAAAGAAAACGAGCTGAGTGTATAATGTGTTATGAGTATGAGGCACACGGAAGTCGATTTTTATGTCACACTAAAAATGTGTCTGGTGGGTGCTGCAAATGAATAACCAAAGGGCCAGAGATTAGATAAAAACATGTAAACCCTTTGTCCTAAACTGCTTATCATCTTCATTAAGGGAAAATCACATTGAGTGAAGTCACTCATCAACTGCTTTCCTATCTCCTTCAAGTGGATCCATCAGTGAGTGGGCAGAGGTCTCTGGCGGCTTGGGGAAGTGTGGGGGGATGACAGCCTCTCCGAGGAGGTGGATGATGTCAGGGAGGACTGCAGGTGGACAGTCTTGTGGAAAAGCTTGTTGCTGATCATCACTACCAAGGAGAACAGACGGAGCTGGAAGTGGCTGAAAGAGTGGAAAACACAAATGTGATCAGTGACTCATGCATTGAAAGAAACAATTATTTTTATTTTAAAGAAAAAATGTTTTTATTTCACACTCACTACAGCTTTGTTGGCGTCTTGGCCTCATTAGCACTTATGATGAATAGAGGGAAGAGGATGGAGAACAAGCAGCCACTAGGTGGGAAAAAAGAAAATACATAGTATACAGTAAACGCAGTAAAGTATAATCAGCCCACAGAGAAGATGAGGTCTGTTTGCTCTCCTGCTCTTTTGAAATTCCTGTGCATTTTGTGGATTTTTGTAAATGGTCTCCATTTTTCCCGTGTTTTCTAAATTCTACTTATCGAAGAATAAAACATTTAAATATATTTCATGATTGTTTTCAAGCAGAAATACATTTTGACATTAGAAAGCAGGTAACCCTGGAGGATGTGGATGGATCCTTGAGATGTCCTGCTTTTCTAGCGTTTAGATAAATATTTATATATTTTAAAAACCCTTGGGTCTGAGGTCATAAATTGACTAGATTATTTTGTTACACATATATTGTTCCAATGGTCAAGAATGAACTTCCAAATCAGGAAGATTTCCCCTCCTTCATAATTTGTCTAAAAGGGCTTTCTTATGGAGGGCAGACACAAAGTGTATATGTATATGGGCAAAAAAATACTTTGCATGCACAAAGGAATGCAATTTCGTCCTCTGATACAGAGGCCTCGCAATATATTCATAGACACACATCTCTATGAATTATGTTATTGCCATCTCACAAACATATTTTGGAGGTGCCTGGAGCTGAAAAAGTGCAGTAGTAACTTGATAACTGTTTCTATGATAATGTGTGAAAAAAAGATCTGTAGTTGGAGAATGGACCCGGCATACATTTATTTAATATCAACATAAATCAACCTGTCAGTTATTATCTTGTTTAATCAACAATCAAGTCTTACCTGATGATGTATGAGGAGGGCAGGGCAGTCAGCAGAGCCATGGGCAAACCAAAGCCGAAGTAATAGGGCCAGTTCCTCTCAATGTTGGACAGCCGTTGGTGCATTTCAATGCCTTAAACAACCATAAAACAGTCACATTTCTGTTTTGAGTTCTCTATTGAATGCAGATTATGTTTTCTGGGTGGATAATGTAATACATCTTACCATGGTTGAACCAGCGATACTCGAAACAGTACAGGGAGTAGAGCAGAGACATGTGGAGGAGGCTAACCATCTGTCCAATGGCATCGATGGGGAAAAGACTAACAATCATACCCTAGAAGACCACAAAAACACATAAAATTCACCAAGACTATACTGAGAGAGTGATGTGTGCATTTCATCTAAATTGCTTTAGCGCAGAGAGTAGAGATGTTGGATTATTTGCTAGATATGAAATGCAGATCAAGTTGTGGTGCAAAAACAGTCCTCAAAACAAGTAACGACAGCCCTCTTCACCAGTTTCTGAAAAGAAAAGAAAAAAAAGACAACCCCACCAAGTGTGATGCCATGAAGCTTTTTTATCTTTTGAACATTCTCTGAATTGCCTGGAGTCTAGGAATTAAATTGTTTGCTTGACATGCTGGCATGTCTTTGTGACTCATTCAGAAATGTTAAGTTCTCCTCTATTGATCACCGTAGGCGGAATAATTCTCTGCATTTAACCCATCCGGAGTTAGGAGTAGTGGGCAGCCACTGTGCAGAGCCAGGGGACCATCTCTAGTTCTAAGCCAGTGCCTTGGTGAAGGGCACTGACAGGACATTGAACCTAACCTAACATGTTTTGATGGCAGGGGAAAGCACAGCACCTGGAGGAAACACACACAAACATGGGGAGAACATGCAGACTACACACTGAAGACTCTGCCTTTCTGTGTCCCAGCCAGGACTCGAACTCAGTACCTTCTTGCTTTGAGGCAACAGTGTACATACGGATTAAACATTACGCAGTGACAGATCACAACAGCAGCTTCACTGTAACTGCTCAACTCAAACATCCTGTGTGATGACTCAGGAGAATCAGATACAGGAGTTCTGGGTATATGCACTAGAGTGACTTGGTAGTACATATAAAAAGAGAACCACAGACGGTACACATTATTTTTAAATGAAGGAAGTAAAGGTATGTCAGTCTGCAAAAATGTACCTGAATGAGGAAGAGTGCCTGGAGGAGGAGGTTAAAGAGCATGTCCGCGATAATCTTACTGACGCTGGGGAATGGCTGCACTTTACATCCAGACACTTCAAATGCTAGATCAGCTATATCCTGCAACAGAGAATAACACACTGATATCTATATCAGCGTCAGTGCAGCCAAACGGCAACAAAGCATATAAGAGAAAATTATGAATATTTGGCACACAGGCAATATGAGATGGCTGGAGATAATACTTGACTAAGAACAGATTGTTGTTTCTGTGTATTGAAATGATTTTAATTACAATGTTCTAATATTGTGTATGTATTCAGTACTATTATGTCCTGATCCTCTGTATAAAAGCACTGATGTCCAAAATGGTCTTCAACAATGTGCATCAGGCAAACTATTTCAGGCTAATTCAAACACGTAGTTGTATTTTACTCCGTTACAAAAACTCCCAGTGACAATAAAATATGATACATTATGTCACTTTAAGTGCAAAACACACTGCCGCTGCAGCGCACATACATCATATGACGCCTGTCAAGTGCCACCTGGAGTTAGGCAGTGGTGTGTTGTGGCCTTTAGACAGCATATCCCAAAAGCCATTTAAGACCCCTGAAAAGGATGTAATTTTGATAACTTTGCGAATATGTTATGTTAAGACTGTGTAATGGGCTCTATGCATAGATTTTAAAAAGGCCACCTGTTGTCATCACAGCCTAACCTGGAACCAGATGGCGTTGACTATCTTGCTGAGGACGAACAGAGGGAGAACCCAGAGAGCACTGAAGACGGAGGTCAGGATGAACTCTAACCAGGACCACACACTGCCATGGAGGGAGGGGTCACCTGGAGCAAAAACAGCTTGTTGACTGACTGGATCCTACCACAAGCCAGAGGACCTGCCCCAGATTCACATACATACCGATGATTTTTGCTGTGAGAGTCTGCAGCAGTGGGATAAACACCCGGTAGAAGAGAAACAGACTGAGCTGAAGAGAGAAAGTTATACGCTGTAGTTACTTTTCAACTCATGCTTCCCCACACAATCTGGTATTTGGGTTAGGTAAATTCATTCAACATCAAAAGGTTATCTCAACCTTAAAAATTACACAAACTGGAAATCAAATAGAAAACACTGTAAAAGCCTTTGAGGTTTTGCATTTAAATAATCACATGGAAGACATTTTAAGGCTTTTTGGTAGCTGCAGACAGCACCAAAAAGATTAGGGACAGAGGTCATTAAACACACAAACACAATATGTAATTTCTGCCACTAGGGGTCTCTCAATCAAAACAATAGCAAAAGACTAGTTTGATGACTTTGTGAAGGATCATGGGAGTTGATGTTTTCATTGATCAACAACCGGAAATGTATTAAAGTTTTATTTACGTTACATTTAGTCACGTTTGTTCATGTTATGTCATTTAATTCTAATGACATAACTGTAAGTAACATTAGCTAACTTAATGTTAACTTGCCATCAGATGAGTGGACTACCCATACAGCTACTGTAGCTAAGGTTATGTAGCGAGCCCAGCGCTGTTATCGGTGGTCAAACAATCATACTAATAATAACTTGAGTGCGTTGAACGTTGTTGTAACATTATAATGTTACTGTACACATTAACTTGGTGGCTGGCATGATCCACATGTCATATTAGTACATCATAGTAAGCTAGGTCGATTTTGAAATATATCAATAAATTAATTCTCTCCTGGATTACTGTGCTGCAAAATGGCATGCAATTAGTGAAAAATGTATGCTGTACGGCAGAAAAAAAATGCTGTATTATTGTTACAGAGTATGATTCTGTGACATTGTACTCCTTCCTTCCTCACTCTCTGACATATCCCGTGTTTAGGTAAAGGGTAAATGGTATACGGCGTCATTGATGGGTGAAATTAAAAGTTCGTTACCTTGAATAAAATTACGGATTTTTCTGGACTTCAACATTGTTGGAAACATTTGGGATAATGCAAACATAGGTCTAGTCACTTTGAGACACATTTACAAGAAGGACTTGTTCCCAAAATTGCATAGAAGCTAAAAGACAAGTTTGGGACAACATACAGCTAAAGAACTACATCCAGAAGCAGTAGACTCAAAGCTTACAGCTGTAAAGCATTCAGCAGTGTGTATATAGGTGAAATATCTTACCCAGAACACTCCTCCATTCCAGGCACAGCACTGAAGAATCCTGCTGGCTACTTTGGGATCACTGAAAGAAAAAATAAATCTTGACACTGTTGAAATTTAAACGTATAGTTTGGTTTCACTTTAAGTTCACTTTTCCTACTTAAGCCGAGTCAGACGGCGTTGACATGTTGGTGCTTGTAGAGTGAAGTTACAGTATTGGGAACAGTGGATTTTACTCACTAATATGTATGGTAACAGGGCAGGCCTTTTAAAATGAGGCGATATGATAATGAGCTGCATAGATCCATGACTGCTCCAATTAAACTTGTTGTAATTTACAACTTTGTGAAGTTATTTTCATTAGTTCACAGTTGCATGAGAATACAGAAAAATGTCCCACCACTTCTTGCTTACATGTGCAATGACCCCTAACGCACACTCAGGGGGATTTTGTTGACCATAATTTCAAGCTGTGTAAACTCGTGCTCTTTTTTACTCCAAGTATTGGTAAAGGCTTATGGTAAATATAGCCATTTCATTGGTGGAGCTTGTGGGCAATGGTGCACAGCAAGTTCTACCTGAGAGGATTGCATTACTAGCTTTCTTAAAAGAGACGCAAAAAAAATGCGCAATCAGCGATGGTGTATGCAGACATATGACTCTGGCCAAGTAAGACATCAGAAGAATTGAAACCAAAATAAGCATCTTTTCTTTTTGGCCTACTTGTCCGGTCTGCGCTCCTCACTCTGTGCCCGTCTCTGTGCCAGGGCCCCGCTGGCCCTTCTCCTCCGCTGCTCTTCCCTTTTCTGCTGAATGCGGGCATCCAGCTTGGAGATTGTTCCAATCCCCAATATGGAGTCCTTGAACCCCTAGAGAACCCAGAGTGAGTGAGAATACATATAATGCGTTTGTTTCTAGCTTGTAGAAATCACCTCTGTTCTGGAGCTTTAAAATGTCTCAATAAGTGCTCGTTGAACTCAAGATTTGGACCATTCTAGATATTTGAAGGCAGATCCCATTAACAATATTTTAGGGCTTGATGGTTCTGAACACAAACCTGTGTATGCTCCAGGGCCTATGTTAATCCGTCTGTTAATATCATGATGACTAGAATTTTCCTTCTTGACAAGCTGTAAAACCCCCTGAAACGGCATGTAGACCACCCAGAGGCCCTGTGATGGATATTCTCCATACAAACACAAATACCTGAACTTCTTTTAGACAGACATACAGGTCTAACACAATGCCAACCCAGTGGCTAATTATAAACTGACCACACACACACTGTCATCTTTTCTCTGTCCAACCTTCTAAAATATAATAACTTTTAAAACATCCATATCAACTATGCTAAGGGAGAAGCATCATATCACAGGTGGATAATGGAGGCTGAATGACGACAGGGTATTATGCTAGATCCAATAAAATTAAGCTATTATGAAAATTAATGATGAAATAACATTTCATAATAATGAGATGGGTTTTAATAATTTTTTTAATTATTGTTGGTTCATTTATATATTGTGTCATGATTGCTTGTTCATGTCTTTGTTATTTATTTAAAATTGAACACTCTGGGGTTCCATAGGTTGGCTTCATAAAGTCTGTTCTGCTACAGTATAGGCAGGTAGTAGAGCGAGACACCATTAAAAACAAAAACAAACATTATCTTTGGAATTTTTTGGAGTGCAGCCTAATGGTACACAATGATAATCTTCAAGACAATAAATAGAAAATTAAGTTCAACAACTGTCCTGTCATATTTGACATGCATATGACATTATAGGTTTCATTAAGATAGCGCCTCATGGTTATTGTATAAGAGGAAGGGTAGTATTTTACTGTGTTTTATTGTGTCCACCCTCTTTAGCTCTGGACATACTCCACTGCATTATATTGAAAGACGTTTATAATATTTTGTCCACTGCATTTACATATATGCGAGGGTTGCTAAATATTACAAATTCCTTTTTATATAGGTGTACCTTAATACAGTAGCCAGTGAGCGTATGTATCTTCTATTTCAAAATAAAGCTGAATGGGTCCATTAGGTTGAATGCATGGATCTGTTTCACTGTGAATAAACCCTTGTGTGTGTTTGCTGACCGTTGCAACATTACGGAGGAAGGCCCTGACGCTGTCTGTCATCTCTGGACCAGATACAGATCCATCAACTGCAGAAGGAGGGGGGACTGGTGACCTGGTGGTCAGCTCTCATGGCAGGGAGGGGTTCAACCAGTAACCTGCCACAGCCAAAAACCAAGCAGACAAAGTGCAGGTGGAACTCTTTCTAAGAATGTACAATAACCTTTAAAATGCAGATCCAGAACAGCAAAAGACTCACGCTGGTATGCCAGGATATACGTAAAGTTGTTGTAGGCACATTTTATAGAACATTTGCCTGTAATACAGTATACGTTGTAGCCAGTTTGACTATAGTACATGTTATATAGAACATACACTGTGTGTATAATAGTTGCCTCAATTTCCCACCCATGTCTGCTTTAGCCAGTACAATTAGTAGATGAGCATATACTTACAAAATAATCACCTTTAATGCTTTTAGAAATAGTTATCTTGGCATTTACTAATTCTGGCAGTTTTTCATGTGCATACATGAGAATCAAACTTTCCAGTATTACACTACTATTATTTTACTTCAAAGAACAATGACAGTGATTACATGCATGACAAAAACCCTTCTGGCTGATACCCGCAGTTATACAGTGAATCTTCTGGGAGTTTTTGTCAAAATAATTGCTTTAAAAACTCGAAGCAGTTAAAGAAAGGGTTATGCTAATGCATGACTTGTCACTTTGATACTATGAAAACTATACGTGATCCTTTAGAATTTAATAAAGATTAATGTAGCATTAGATCACATTAAGAAGAAAAATGACACAAACTAGTTACTTCATGAATAGTCTAAAAAGAGGGTCTACAATCCGATGTGAATGAAATTAGGAAAGCATAGCTAATGTCTGATAAATGCTGCTGTCCGATTTATTTAATACATTTATAACGTTCTAACATTACAAGAGCAACGCCACCTCGTATTCACAAGATTCAAGAGGTTTATTGTCATATACACTGCAGAAACACAGTGGTTGCACTGAGTAATGAAATTCTTACTTTGCGAGTTCCCTGCACACAACTGAAATAACAATTTAACTCAACTAAATAAAGGAATGAAACTTAGCTCAGGCGAATAAAATATGTACATAAATAAAACGAGTACTGTACAAAAGAGGTAGACTGCAGTCAAAATATAAAATTAAATTATTGGTGCAAATTCGGGATGTACAAATGTTTATGTTGTATAAACGTGCAAACATAAAAGATGAGATATGTGCTAATGTTAGTTATTTACAGATGTGGCATAGAGATCATATATGTTAAATTGTTCAAAATTGCAATATGCAGGTCACATTGTCAAACATACTGAGTTTCGGTTAATTATACAAGTTTTGTACCAAGGTGAAACTGAAACGTTACTTCATTCAGCCAGTATCTCTTGGTGATACTGTTTGTGTTAAGTTAAGTTAGCAAGCGGACTCAGTGGGTTAGCTCATATAACGTTGGGTAACGTTAATAGCGAACAAGCAGTGTTGGCTCGTTCTTTGGGGCCTGCAGAAAAGCCTTAAAAATTTGACCCTCCCTATGTAGTTCGTGTTGTCTGCACGATGCCTCTGGTCTCACAAGCTTTTACTTTCGTTGGTTTGTTTAGTGGTCTGCTAGCTTGTCTGTCTGTGTTGCTAGCTAACTGTTAATGCTCAACAACTATTTTAACTATTGTGTTTGTCGTCAAGACAACATCTCAACACGCGTGTAAAGTCAGAGACAGAACACACAGTTAGCCGCGGCATCTTCCTTACCTCATGCGACACGCTCGGGTTTATATTAACTCCGTTAATTCTTTCTTTTGCCTCCTTAATGTGACAACACCACCAAACAGACACTACCAGCAGTCAAGGCCGTGGACAACATATTGCGCAAGCTCCGACTTCTAAGGAACATGGGAAATGTAGTCCTGCTTATCTGAGGACGATGGCGATGAAAGGAAGAGCTCTTCTTCTTTTTCCGTTTTATGACGGGTGTAATCCGGCGTACAGGTGCATTACCGCCATCTAATATATTGGAGTGTGGACCAGAGTTATCTATCCCCCCAAAAATTCACTAAACACTAAATTATTTTGCTCAGCCTAGTTTGTTTCAAATAATGGAATAAACTCCCTAATCTGATGGTACATACATATTTTAGACTCAATTCTACCACTGCAAGTTTACTGATTTCCTTCTTTAATGTTCTCATTTTTGAGAGTACTTTTGGCAGTTAATAATGACATGCTCCACTAATTCCTCTATTTGACAGTGCTCACATAATCCAGAGGGATGTTTGCTTATTAGGTGCATTGTTTTGTTCAGTCTGGTGCATCCTACTCTCAGCCTTGTTAAGATGTTCTCCTCTTTGATGCCCCTTTTAGCTGTCCTCACTGTCCTCACTGTATCAAGGGGTATTCAGGGTGTCTGTGTTTCCTGTATCCCAACTGTGCTGCCAATATTTAATGATGCTTCTTTTGATTATTCCTTTTGCTTCAGATTTACTGAGTGAAATGTCCATCATCTCCTCAAGTTTCAGAGCCTGTTTTGCTAATGCAGCCACAGCTTCATTGCTCTTTATCCCTCTGTGAGCTGGTATCCACATAAATGAAATAAAAATGTTCATGCTTTTAAATCTGTACAGAATTTCTCATATCTCATTAACCATATCCTGCCTACTGTGACATGTAAATGACTGTAATAAAGAGCATTAATCTGTACAAAGAAATACCTTTTCAATGTGTAACTCTTATATCCACTGTAATGCTGTAATCATCTCGACTATATATACGGACAAATGATCAGATGTTCTTTTTTTAACAGAAACCTGTAAGGCTGCTATGCTAAAAGAAAATCCTGTGCTCCCTGCATTAGGATCGTTAGAGCCATCAGTATATACTGAGACAAATGTTTGATATACTGTTTGTAACCTCTCTTCAACCACGACTGCAGTATTTCAAGAACCTTTATGTGCCTGCATTTTTCCAGAATACGGTAATCAATTGACACTGATCGAAACAGCCTGGGTGGTATTATTGACAATGGTACTGCAGGGATATATTTTTTCTGATGTAATGTCATATCTCTAGTTGTTTCCTCACTGCTCCATGCAAAACACTCCTGTTTGGTCCTTTCTCTCTCCCAGCATGGCAGAAGTACCTTTTTTGTCGGATGTCAATCTTCAGAATGCCCTGGAAGTTTTGCCCAGTAATTCATCATTAGCTGTTTGCGTCTAATATGTGGCGGAATTTCACCCACCTCTTGCACCACCCCCAACTCCCTTAATGAGGCTTTTGCTGCTGAACCATAAGCCATACACTCATATTCTAACACTGATCTAATCAGCGCTATATACATATTTTTAATCACATTCAATATCTTTTTTACACTTGCTGTTTATCTTATTAATATGTTCATTCCGTGTTAACTTTGCATCAAACCACACACCCAAAAATCTAAAGACCATCCCATGTTATATCCTTTGCCCATACATCTTTATCTGTGTATCCACACCCTTTGTTTTTTTGAACATTACCACTTAATTTTCTTTTCTACTGAAAACTTGATTCCCCACAAATATGATCATTTTCAACCACATTAACTGCCTCTTGAAATTGTCCCATAATATGACTAATATTCCTTCCCCTTTTCCACAAGGCTTCATCATCAGCAAACAATAACCCTCCAATATCGCCCTGAAAAAAATCCATAATTTATTATAATGTTAAAGAGTGGGGAACATCTCTTTTACCTAATTACTGTTTTAAACAGAGAAACAGGACATTAAAACAATCATTGGGAATGTATTATGCTGTTCAATATGCATTCAGTTCAGAATATAATATTATAAAAGCTTTAGTGATACTCTGTGTCCTATACCCCACCATACATTTTTGTTGTCAGTTCTAATCTTATGTTGGATAATTACAAAAAATATCTGCAATAATTAGAGTATGTATATTAGAGATGCTGATATCATTTGCTACAAAATGTTTTCATAAATAGGTTTATACAGATATTTATGGACTATTATCATTAAAATAATAAGCACTATTTTTAAAGATAAGATAAACTTTTTAAATTTAAACAGTTGAAATATTAACGTTTGCATTTTAACAAATCAAGATTACTATCAGGAAAATAAATATACTGGATGAAGTCATTTTGTCATCCTCACCTACACTACACATTTGTTTTGTAAAACTGAAAAGTAACACAGGCACACAACCCTGTTAATGAGGTGTGTTAGATTTCCATGGCTCTGCACAGGGGCACTCCCAGGAGGGAGGCGGTGCGTTATTAATGCCAGCAGTGTGTTCATCTGTGCTCAGATGCTGCTGGAAACTTTACGTGACTGTTGCCTATGTCACACGAAGGGATCGCACATCCTATCGATGGTTGTCTTGAGGATAAGAAATGTGTACAAAAGGAAATATGCCCTTATCTGCCTGTGCATTGTTGGCTTCATCATGTACAGATATCTCGGGTAAGTTAAGTTCAATATGATTCAGTTAGAGCTACTTTCCGGCTGCTTTTAGTACCTAATGCATTATCTTACAGTGAATGAATGATCAGCTAACTTATCATAACAATGCAGCAATAAATACACACTATACAGGAAATCTCTATAGGAGTATATTATATTGGTGCCATGATACTGGGTAAAGCTGTTGTGAAACAATTTCACTGTAACTCAGAGTTAAGTATCACTATAGTTCAAATAATTACTTTCTTTGGGGAAAAGAAGGAAGATAGACTAACTAAATCATGAACAATTTTAAATATATTATTATTGTTATATATTCATATTATTTTTATACATGTATATATAATAATAAATACAGAAAGTGAAAACGTTTATATATATTTAAAAGTTTAATATGAAGTGCTAAACTCATCTGTTGAAGTCTATCTATCTTGCCTTTGAATTCAAATATGTTCCTGCTACTTTGTGGCTGGGTCTGACAACAACCAATAGGTCTGCAAATTCTTATCAATCATGGCATTTGGTCTATCCAAGCACAATAGCCTATGTGCTAAATTATGTGAGAGTCACGCAAATAAGCTGCAACTCTTCTTCCAGCATGCCAGCAGGGCGATGGAGAATGAGCAGGAAGGTGGGTTTGAATGCCAACTCATCCCAGTTCACCCTGGAGGGAGAGCCCTTCCGCATCCTTGGTGGATCCATTCACTACTTTCGTGTGCACAGGGCCTACTGGAAGGACCGCTTGATGAAAATGAAAGCCTGTGGAATCAACACCCTCACAACGTAGGAAAACTACTATGGATGTGTTTGTTTCTCAAGACTGGTCGCTGGTTGAATGTTAACAGAGAACATCCCGCATCCTTGCAGGTATGTGCCATGGAGTCTACACCAGCCTGGGAGAGGAGTTTTCAACTTCCACACACAGCTGGATTTAGAGTAAGGAGCAGTGTGACTCGTCCTTGACCTGAAAAAAAACCCACTCATGATTAATCACCATACAGTTTGTAGCTTATGGGAGAGCAGCCCATGGTTTCATTAAACCAAATATGCAACTTAAAAATGTCCATAATATGAATGAAAACACCTTGCACCACTCCTCTAGCTTTTCTAACAATATGATCTGCTCTAAGGAGTATTGGGAATACTCCACTTTAATTCTCATCATCTAAGGCCCAGTGCTCAGGGGAGAAGCTAGAGGCAGAGAGGTCCCACCTGACAACAGCGGCATCTCCCCAACAACAGCAACGGTGATAAGTGACGAGGGACGTCACGAGGGACATGATGCCTCGGCCTGCCGCTGTTGCAAATTTCACGCTCCTCAAACAATGAGATCTGGGGTCTCACTCTTGATCTAAATGTTGTGTTTGTGCAGATAGAAAATGCTTATTAATTTTCTTCTCCACCTGGTTTCAGAGCCTATATCAGTCTTGCTGCTGAATTGGGATTGTGGGTGATTTTACGTCCAGGGCCCTACATTTCCTCTGAGCTGGACCTGGGAGGACTGCCAAGGTAGTGCTAGTATTTCTTTGCATATAACTATTTAAGGATAAAATGTAAACCTGATTGCATATAGAAATCCCGATTTTCTGTGTATTTATGAAAGTAGGATGTAGATTTAAACCAAAAGCCCGTCCCATGCTTTGTTTCAACAAGCTAGTTTATGTTCCTGAAAAAATGAATTTAAGTTTGTAAGTGAATTTAACCCGACACAAAAGCCACTTGATCTGATTCACATAGTGCCACTTTTCCGTTAAGTGCAATCAGTTGACAAAAGTCACATCTTGCTGAAAGGGAAGGTTTGGCCGATGTGTAACGCTTTGTCCAGTATTTTAGACTCAATGTGCTTTCGTTGTTCTTGCAGCTCTGTGGTTTTCGTCATAACTAAGCCTCTTGTTTTCTGTCTCTTGGCAGCTGGCTCCTCAGCGATGGCAGCATGAGACTGAGGACAACTTACCCAGGCTTTACTCAGGCTGTCAATTCTTTCTTTGACAAACTTATACCCAAAGTGGTTCCACTGCAGGTTGCTTTTCATCACTATAGCTGAAAACACATTTGTTGTAGCTCCAGTTCACTTAACATGTCATCCTTAAAATAAAATGTTTGTGTGGTTTAGTTCAAGAAAGGAGGTCCCATTATTGCAGTGCAGGTCGAAAACGAGTATGGATCCTTTGCAAAGGATGAGAGTTACATGCTCTTTATTAAAGAGGTGATGTAATAATTAAGATGCCCCCTCAACTCTACACTTAAACACACACATTCATTGATATAAATTGAATCGCTCAGTCTGATGATGTCCATACATCTTCTGTTGTGGTATTCTGTTTTATTTTGAAAGGCTTTACAGTCCAGAGGGATCAGTGAGCTCTTGCTCACATCAGACAAACACAACACATTAAAGTTGGGGTGTGTGGATGGAGGTACAGTATATTATTAACACTCACACATACACACACACACACAGCACAGCTTACCTTGTGATCTCCTATGTTGTAGCCATCAGATCAGTAAAGCTGCAAAAGCTAAATCAGAGAGACATCCAGGATCTGAATGCTATACAGGTGTGTATCTTATGATGCCATCATTTCACTGTCTGTCGCTGAGGGCAAATGTATACAGTTAATGAAACACTGGAGTCACAGTGAGCTTTATGAGCTGATAGTGTGGACCTTTTCTGTGTTGTCTGTCAGCCCAACAGCCCTACCCTGGTGATGGACTACTGGACTGGCTGGTATGATGTGTGGGGTGACCTCCACCATGTGCTCCCCCCAGAGGGTAGGGAAGATTCTCACCATGGTAGAATGATTAAGGCACATACCTCAACATCCCAGGTTCAATTCTAGTCAGGAGTCTTTGTTTCTTAACACACCCCTTTCGCTCTTTCTTCATTTCCTGCCCCTTCACTGTCAAATATCTAATAAGGGTAAAAATTAAAGATATCTTCAAAAAATATATCGGGATACATTGCACCTTTTGAAAAAATTTCAAAAGAAAGAAAACTGATATTTTATTTATTTTAAATGTTTCATTGTTTCATGAGTTGTTCAGTACTGCTTTTTCCATGCTTTCTTCACATAAAGGTTTTCATGTATCCCAATATTTATTAGTATCATATTGGAAGCCAAGCACATTTCACATTTTATCTGAAAAATAGTTTGATATTAGTGGGTTTCCTTGATCTGCATTGTGTTTTATTGCTTTCTGAGTATCCTGTTTTTTGATCTCTGTCAAAGCTCTTTACAAACTCTGTTTTTAAAGGTACTATATAAACTAAGGAATTTTTATTATTATTATTATTATGATCTAAATGCTGTTTAAGGATTATTGACTGCCTCCAATTATTTAAGTATTTCAACATCAAATAAATCTGCAGATTTACTGGTATCTGGCTTGAAAAACACATATTGGCAAAGTCTTTCACTTTCTGTCTGTAGGCCACTGTCGTCTCTTCATAGAACATTTTGTTTTGTTTTACCAACTACCAATACTTTATCTCAAGTCTTAACTGCTGTAAACAAATGTTTTCTATCTCAGTCTGTAGTTTGTGTATTTATTTTCCTACCACTTTGCCTTTTGCATGAGGAATGACAGCTACAAGCCAGAAATGTAAATGTGAAAGCCAGGGCCAACCTGCTTTTGAATGAATCCCTGTAGACCCTGACAAAGAGGTCAGCCGAGGTCAAAAATGATTTATTGACTTGACTTAAAAACTGTATTGTGATTTCCCTGTTGTAGGGACCTTTATGTTTTTAAGGAGTCCGACTGTTTACAGTAAAAATGTTGAACTTATTGTCAGATATGGTGTCCACCGTGAGAGAAATTCTGAGGCGAGGCATGTCTGTCAACCTCTACATGTTCCACGGAGGCTCCAGTTTTGGTTTCATGAGCGGAGCACTTGCTGATCCTTCCTACAAAGCACTGGTCCCTAGCTATGGTTGGTACCTCTGTGTCCTGTGCTCTGTCACAAACAAAGTAGTGCAGAGCTGGTGAATATGTTCCTTGTTATCTACAGAAGAGCATTGACCTTACCACCCAGCAGGTGGCAGCACATGATAGTTAATCTGTTACACTATGATGTTTTCAGATTACGATGCTCCCTTGTCTGAAGCTGGGGAGTACACTCCAAAGTACCATCTCCTTAGGGATTTACTTTCTCAATACAACAGTAAGTTAAACACTAAACTTAAATGAGAATAAAGAATGTGAATACATATTGCCTGATCTTGTCCTTGACCTTTCTGTGCAGGAGGAGACAGTTTCCTTGACATGCCAGCCCTGCATTACAGGGAGGCTTATGAACCAGCTATCATGTACCAGCACCTGTCCTTATGGGATGCTTTGAGCTTCACTGAGGGGGTATGTTTTATGTAAGATTATCTCTTGCATATATGTGTAATGAAAAGAATTCCGCTCTTCAGTCAAGGAGGTCAGTTCATTTTTATAATTTTTATTCTGCAGCCTTTTAAGTCACCCAAGCCAGTGAACATGGAGAATCTGCCTGTGAACAACATGAATGGGCAGTCCTATGGATACACACTGTATGAGACTACCATCACCAGTGGAGGATTACTGAAGTCTGGAGACAATGTCCGAGACCGTGCCCTAGTGAGTCCTTCTGTTCAAGATGGCATGATCTCACTCACTCTGACCTTATGCAGCATGGAAATGGTTGTCATTAAGATCTTTGGTTATGTTTGTAGTTGTGGAAACTTAAAAGTTTGACATTTTGGCAAATAGCTAGCTTGGCTCTGTCCAAAAGGTACAAAAATTGCCTATTAGCACCTCATTAGCTCACTAATTATGTTATATCTCATTTGTATAATCCATACAAAAAGTAAAGTGACAAGTTTGTGAGCACCAAAATATGTAACAATAATTAATAACCTCAAAGAGACAACAAAATTGGAGGAGAGGGACAACTGTAAGCTCATCAAATTAAATTTCAAAATAAAAGTGAACAATTAACAAATTCATATGTGGAGTGCCCGGGGTCCCTACAACGGGGGTGGGGGGGGGGGGGGGGGTGTGGCGGGGGATGTGGTGGGAAGGGGGCGTGGCGGGGGTGCACGCTGGTGGGGGGTGTTGGGCCCGGACGTGCGTG